>JASAMY010001591.1:0-108034 GCA_030248085.1 Paralinhomoeus sp. GSCO2_6 | reverse complement strand
CAAAGTACAGTTACTGTGCACACCTGTCTACAGCCGCGAAATAGCAGCGCCGCTCGTTTTGAACGGTCAAACCTCACAACCGACTCAGGTTTGGTCTCCACGGATGCGAGAGGGTGAGGCAGAGGTGAGTATCTCATCAAAACAGTCGTAGTAGCGGGCGGCCAGCGCGGCTTTCGCGCCGCAAAAGTTGCCAAAGTACAGTTACTGTTCACAGCCGTGTCTGCCTCAATGAAATGGCAATGCTGCTCGTCTCGAACGGTCAAGCTTCGCTACAACGTGAGGCTTCGTCGAAGCTGTTGCCTTAATGACTATGATCGAATAATTGTTACATTAAATAATGTCTGAGCGCATCAAAATGCATTATTCCAAGGGCTACCAAATTAAGCCTAAGGCTTAAAACGTTAAAAGGCTTATTAGAATGCTTACGGTAACAGACTTTTGCCCAGCTGTGTTAGTGAGTACACCAAACTGTACAATTTCTACAGGACTTACCGTTGTGGTGAAATGCGGAGTGAAGTGCAGAAATGCGCTCAACGCTATTCGTGCTCGGAGCATTCAACTGTTCTGGGTTCCAGGACACTCAGGGGTTGCAGGAAACGAACGCGCCGACGCTCTGGCTCGTGCCGGATCGCTGACGCCGTTTGTAGGTCCGGAGCCGGCGCTCGCCGTCAGTCCGGCCTTAGTCCATCAGCAACTCGACGCCTGGAGACGCAGAGAGCACCGCCTCCGCTGGGATGCTCTCCAGTCTTGCCGACAGGCCAAGGAACTGATCGCGGGCCCGTCAAAGGACCTGTCCAGGAGAGTTCTCAAGCTGCCGCGTGCAGTGGCACGTGTAGTGTGCGGTGTGCTTTCAGGCCACTATCTCAATGCGCACTTTCGGCGCATCGGCCTCGCCGACAGCCAAGTGTGTCTCAAGTGCGGGGTGGAGGACGAAACGTGTCTTCACTTCCTAGGGCAGTGCGACGCCCTCGCGGTGTTGCGCCTCAGACTGTGGGGAATGGCGTACGCCACTCCCCAGCAGATTCGAGAGCTCTCTCTAAAAGATGTCCTGGGGCTGTGCCATGCCTCTGGACGCTTCGAGGAGCTCTAAGAGTGAACGTTGCTTTGGGGTATTCTAAATGGGCCTTTCAAAGGCTTCCTAGAGTCGCCCCCAAACCAACAACAACAACAACATACCGTTGTGGTCTAAATAATCATAGGTACATGTACATGTACCTATACGTACTAAACACACTACTAGTATACTGTAGTGTTCGTATCTGTAGTATTGCCACATACATAGTACTGTTCAGTATAATGAGCTATAGTCGCGACGCGACGCCACAAACAGCGATGCGTCGCTCTCTTCGTCGCGACGCGAAGCGATAAAGAGCGATGCGTCGCTCTGCTCCAATACCGCGATGCGATTCGGGAAACTGTTTGGCGCCATCCCCCGCGTGCCTAAAAGTTTTTCCAATTTAGCCGGTTAAAAGTAAAAGAAAATAAATCGCTCGCGCAGCATACAGTTACGCGGCGCAAACGTCCTTGTTGTTTTTGTCGCATCCGGCAAAATTTGTAGTCGAAACACACCCGCGTGAGTACGCGACGCACCAAAGGCAGCTTTATCGCGCGCAAATTCACGCGGGAGCGCCGACGCGATGCGCCCGCCGTTTGAGGGTCGAATACCTGGATACTGTAGTTTTCACGCGACAGCAGATTACGCGACCAAATTTTTTTAGACCGCCCGCGCGACATGTCTTTGCAGGTACGAGCGTAATAGGTACATGTAGATGCATGTAGATACGTATAGCTACAGTAGGTACATACATAAGTACATAGTACGTAGGTACATGTAGAGCAGTACATGTAGAGTGTGAAGCGGTACGGTACAGTAGGGTAGGGTACACCAACTATGTATGGGTGTACATTTCAGCTTGTGGCTGTTGCCTGCAGCAGCTTCTTCGTCGTTGCGCACGCACGCATGCACGTACCTTTTTTTGCAGCCACCTGCAAATCTTTCCTTAATACAGTGATTTTCGTAAGACAAACATCGATACGTAAAACCTATGCACGCACGCACGCACGCGCTGGGCGTTACTTGCAATGCAAATGGCTTGACGTATATGCGCGTACAATGGCGCGATCGAATCCACTCAACGCCGAGATGTTTTGGAGGGAGGGGGGGTGGGCGGGGGGGGGGGGTAAATTGCTGTACGCAAATGCATACAGTAATGATGATACATTTACATTATGTGCGTGTGCGTATGTGCACATACAGTTGTGCTAAATTACTGGGTTCATAGCATTAGCATAGTGATGTAAAGTATGAAATGACTAGGTGGTCAACTTTTGTGTTTTAGCCAGTGATCCGACCTTACCATATCGATACATATATATATCGATTTTCCCGAAAGTGAAAATATTTTTTGTGGAATGAAATGTTTCCCACCAATCGGTAATCAACTTTATTATTGACCTCAAAGCCATCCGAGCTAACCACACCGAAATATTGCCATTTTACATCATTGGTGGGTATAATGGGGAGATGTATTTTGGTGCGTCCAATGCGGTCCAATTGTTGAAGCTTTTCTAAGTTAGGTCCTGGCCATCAACTTTCCCCTTTATAGCGAAGCTCTGCAACAAA
The DNA here is from genome assembly GCA_030248085.1 of Paralinhomoeus sp. GSCO2_6. NCBI lineage: Eukaryota > Metazoa > Nematoda > Chromadorea > Monhysterida > Linhomoeidae > Paralinhomoeus > Paralinhomoeus sp. GSCO2_6. The sequence continues at coordinate 105,411 of JASAMY010001591.1, read as the reverse complement.
CGGTTGGAACGATTTGGTTAAGTCCAAGGTCATGATCGACCTCAACACCCAGTCCATTGAAGATGATGTACTGGTCAGAGTGCGCCAGTGCCAAATTGTTAGAAAACAGTCCAGTGGGACTCTGAGGCATGCACGCACGCACACACACACATGGAATGGTCAAGAGCAACTAGAAGACCATGATGAAGATGGTCAGCGACATACTACCCAAAGCCTTCTGTGTGAACGAACACCACTGCACACAAGCGCACACAGACCACCCACAAAGAGATGCTTCACACTGACACACACTGTGGCGTATGTACTGGCACACTGCTTGCGCTTTTCACTAGGGGCGAGCCGCGAAGCGGCGAACCCAAAGGAGGCGAGGCGCGCAGCGACGAGCCCATTAGCATCGCGTGCCGCGAACGACCTAGCGCGCGGGGCGCGCTAGTGTATCTGTACATGTATATGTACATGTATACATTTAGATATATATCAGGGTGTACGCGTCAGCGTACAACCCTAATACCCATGTGACCACTTCTCTATGCGGTTTTTTTGAATTTTTGATCACCTATAACTTTTGATTGCCTGAACGGATTTCGACGCGTTATGGCTCAAATGAACCGTCTTCCTCTGGGGCATCGAACGCGCCATAACGCGTTTCCTTGTTTAATGGGAACAGGTTTATACTTCTGATACAATACAATACAATATCTCCAAAATTTCACGTTTTTTTTCGAGGTTTTTTTGTGCGCCATTCTCGAACGCCTTGCTATTGGAATACAAATTGCCCACGTTGGCGATTCTTATCGGGTCTCAAAATCCTAGGTAAATGGGTTCCTTTGTGGGCATTCCCTATCTAAAAATAATGTCTAGAGTATGGTCGATTTTTGACAACTATTTGATATTATGTCAAAGTTGTGCGTGTTTTCTACTTGACTAGCACACATTCCAACGCGCTATCTAATGCAAAGTTGATCACCCCAAAGTGGAATAAATCACATTTGACAATTTAACCACATAGGGTGCACCTAATGCCTCCCCCATTATACTGATAATAAGAATTTGCGATATCTCAGTGTGGTTGGTTATGTCGAATGGCCTATATTCACTTCCGGGATAATCGATAAATATCGATGTGGGTAGGTCGGACCACTTTGGCTAAAACACAGTAGTTGACCGCCTGCACGTGTAGATCATTTTGATTCTTTACAGCGCTATGCTGCGACAAACCAGTACGGCACTGCAGGTGTGCACGCATGCACGCATGTACACCATCAAATGCGCTTGAAAGTGGCATAACTGTCGGTTACGTTAATGGATTTTGCTGAAATCATAGGACAACAAATGGCAAAGCATTGATTGCCTCCATTCCAAATTTCAGCCAAAAAGACCTACCACAGCTCAAGTTATTCACCGACAAAATTGGGACATACCGTAAACCCTATAAATAGCCCCCCGGGGGCTAATTTTTTCAATCGAGCGCTAGGAGGGTGTATAATTGTAGGGGGGGGGGCTAATTATAGGGGGGGCTAATAAACTGGAAGGGTCGAGGTGTGGGAAGCTTTGGTGGAAATAAGGCGCGTGGAGGCGATTTTTAAGGGAAAAGACGCTGCGCACACACGTTGGTACACTCTAACACACTCTCACACAGTCTCACATGCACATACGTGTACATACATACACATACGCGACCATACATACACCTAGACATGGAAAATTGCGCCTTTCAGACGATGGTACATTTAGGGAGGTGGCGTAATTATAGGGGGGGGGCTAATAAACTCAAAGTGGTCTTAGGAGGGTGTATAATTAAAGGGGGGGGGCTAATTATAGGGGGGGCTAATTATAGGGTTTACGGTATAAAAGACCCCTTTACAATGTATCGCTTTATTGAATTCATTTGCATACAGCACCGATGGCGTGCCCTGCTCTCGCAGTTAACGGCAGTATTGCTGTGTCAGGCGTCTGTCATCGTTAAAATAAATCGAATCGAATCGAATCGAAAGCAATTACTCCCCCCCCCCCCAAAAGAAGCATCTTCGATTCGATTCCATCGCGCCAAGGATTCGATCGCGCCATGGTAAACGCCACTGGCGGATCCAAAAAAAAAATTTCAGAGGGGGAAGGATTTTGCAGAAGGAAGGAACCTGTTAAACTTTTTGAATGTTGGGCCATTTTGACAGTGGTTTGGACGCCTAATCGGTCCATTTTCGACAATTAACGAATATAAATGGCGCCGCCGGCGAAAATTTTGCTGTTTTCGACCACCTAAAAGCAATTTTATGCTGAAAACTAGGTGTACTGGGGCGCGTTTCTTCTCCCACCGCCCGCCTCTTTCCCCCCTTTTCTCCCTAGATTTCCGATTTCGGGAGGGGGAATTCCCCCTTTCCCCCACCCCTGGATCCGCCAGTGGTAGACGCAAATATGTCAAGCCGTTTGCAAGTAACGCAAGGTGCACTTCTTTGTCGTGAGTGTACATTGTATCAATGTGTACAATGCGTCAGCGTACAACCCTAATATTCGACATTGTACTTTGTACTGTGTCCACCCACTGTACATAGTCGTGACAGTGACCGTGTATGTACAATGACGAGGCATACTCTATGTACAAAAGCGGCATATGTATACCTATACATCCGCTGTTGTGTACACGTAGTATACCTGTATAAGCGCGACAAAACAACAGCATAGTTTCCGCGTCCAGACGCAACCCACAAAAACGAACGAATCACGCATACGCATACGCAATCAGTATTGTTTAGTCGCGATCGCAATGGCACGCGGGCGTAAACGCACCTGCATAATTGTCGCATTTCCGCCACGCGAGTGTCGGCAACGAAAATTTCCGCCGCAAGTTCACGCGACGCATTCTACGCGAAATCCCGGAATTGTGAGGGAGAGGCCCCCTGATAGTTCAAGGCTGTTTTGTGCGTGTGTACACCTAGAGACACTACGCGTGCGCATGAGAGAGCGCGGAGCGGCGCGTCTCTCGAATTGTAAGATTTCATTCCGGCTGCGGCGGCGGCGGCGGGCGCGGCGACGGCGGCAACGGCGGTGCGCTTCAAACAGACTCACACACAATCCCGCGCGTTACATCCACAACAACACCATATAGCGGACCGGTAGGTAACCGTTACGCGTGTTTTCACAATTGCGGCAGCCGGCTAATGGCGATAGGACAGCAGACCCCTTCTGCCCTTGTACTGGTACGTATATGTATTCTCCGACAATGACAATTGAGCTGGTTTGCTATACATATACACATGGCGACTCCGTCATGCGTTGATGCATGCAATGCATGATGCGTGCATGCAATGACGACTGACGAGCGAGTGGAATGTGGATTTATTGTGGTGGGGAAGGTAGTAGGGTGGGGGGAGCAGATTGTCGTGAGCAATCATGGAAAGCGAGCTGCACACTGCCTCATACCAAAGCAGCCAGCAACAGCAATACACGACGTACATATGTTCTGGTTTTGCGAGCGTCGATCGTCGCCCGGTAATTTTCAGTAGGAGGGTGGGAGGGGGGAGGGGGTGTCGTCGACCTCAGCCCATGGCTGCGAATGTAAACAGTGCAACAAAAAGTGCTTCAAACGACCGTTTCACGCTGAGAAAAGTTTCTGTTTCCGCTCGACGACACAGAATCACCAGATTCCTAGGCGCAGACTATTGTTTCGACTAGTCTTGTACGGAGAGACACAGTACGTACAGGCACGTACATTGTATGCACTGTAACAACAACAACAACACGACCCCGCTGCTAAGGATGCAACGCTTGCGTGGCACACCTTTGTACCGTTCAGACCGCAAGTTGTTGGGTTTATGAACCAAGAGAATTGGGTTCGTCAACCCACGAACGCGCTCTATTGCGAGTCGTTAAATACCATGGCAAATACTGCACACCAGAACAAGTGTGCTACAAATCGACTCCCCCACCCCGCCCACCATTATGCACGAAGTTATCTACTTGCAGCTGAACGTATACACCGGTGTATAAATACAAGAGCGATTACAGTGTCAGCGCGCTGCGCGAGTATAGGTACCTATACAACATACCGCGATGCTGCACATGTACAATTGCCGCGCGCACGCGGCGTTCAGTGTTCTAACGACATCGCGCCGACACACGCTCTCGCTGTTGTATATCCCTATACTGTATGGACTTATCTGCCTACTGTTCACGCGTATGCCAGTGGAAACGCCTTTTGGGCCCAGAGACTAGAAGTTTCCACTGCCCGAAAGAGATACCGTCGACAAGAAAGCGCCGTCTTCAGCTGGCACAGGGGTGGCGCTTGGCCACCAGCACTCCCGCTGTGAGATCCCAAACGAAGAGGGTCCGCGCGCAATCTCCATTCGGTCCCTGACTGACTGGACTGACTAGGCTGGCTGGGGCCTCGTCAGACGAACGTGAAGTAGCCGTCGGACTTGCGGCGCTTCCGGCCTCCCCGCACCGCCTGACCGGAGGCGTCTCCGAACTGGGACTTCTTGGCCTGGCCCATGAGCCAGGACTTGAAGTTGGCCTCTGCGGCGCGCGAAGGCGACTGCTGGCCGGCCGTCTCGAACATCTCGATGGGCGACTTGCGGACGCGGTCGTTGAAGTTGTGCCACATGGCGACGACCAGCTCGGTCGCCATGATGTCGCCCGCGTGCGAGCTGATCATGCGCAGACAGAAGATGCCGTCGAAGCCGAGGAACTTGTAGACGAACTTCTTCACCGACTGCCGGTCCGTCACCAGGTCCGTGGCGCGCAGGTACTTGCGGACGAACTTCATGCGCTGAAAGAGTGCCACGTGCGCGCGTGCGCGCGCGCACGCGCCGGCACGCACGCACGCGCGCACGCACGCACGCACGCACGCACGCACGCACGCACGCACGCAGGCGGTCGACTCACGAGGCCGGGGAAAAAGGCGAGGAGGAGCCAGTGGACGAGGGAGAGGACGCAGACGAAGCCGACCATGACGTACCAGAACCAGAGGAACAGGAAGATTTTCTCGTTGAACATGTTGATCATTAGCACGCATTGCACCTGGAACGTCACCTTTTCTCAACATCAAACATCTGTACAATTGTTTGTAGTTCGCGCTGTGTGATACTCACTCCGAACTCTCCAAAAGGTAGATCAAAAGCGATTATCGTGAACGCAAGTTGGAAGGTCACATGTGACTACCACTACCAGGGCAGCAGAAGCAGAATTACCACTTTTCCAACAAATTATCGCACAACAGCATAGCACTAACAAAAACATTGAATGTATAACTGTATGTATAACTGCAACAACGTAAATTTCATTAAATTTCAGTTTCACATTTTATTAAAATAAATTTCAGTAAGCGAGCGCTTAGTAGCGTTTGAGTGCGTATATGAGCGTAACGGCCCGCTACCGTGTGATGGTGAACGTTTCCTAGGGCGCGGACGTCGAAGTCGCACATGGTGACCCTGGGGAAGTTGCCGGAACTCTCCCACTCGACGCCCGTCAACAGGTCCTTGAGAATGAAGAATCCATAGAAGTAGTTGTCGGTGCCCAAGAACACGTTCAGAATGACGATCTGCGCGGCGACGTTGAGAGAGTACAAGGCCTTGATGAAGATGTAGAGACAGGTGACGTAGGCGCCCCACCGCTTGCCCAGACAGAAGCCGGCTGGGTCCGTGATCTGAAGTTGCGCGGTTCCAACCAACATTGTTCGTTTGTTGTTCGCTCTGCAATGCGACGGAGCACCTCTCTCTGAATCTCGAGGGCGTCCTCCATGTGCCCAGCGATGGTCTGGACGGTGGCCACCCTGGCGTCGCTGTCCATCATGCGCGCGTCGCAGGCCATCTGCGTGAGAGCCTGGACGCTGATGCCTGAAGCGAGACGGCATCGGGTGTCCCCGGCAAGAGTCAGGTCGCTCGGGGTGCTGGTACAGGTCTACCAGAGTGCCAGTGGAGCAGGCCACGCCACATGATGCAAGGAATGTAGAACATGAGCGCCTGCAGCGCCAGCACGAACGGCACCCACTGGTAGTAGCTGATCTGTTTCGCTCTGAACACGTGCTAGTGCAAATCATACAAGGTAGACGTCAGAAAGGCAGTCAACGCTGCGGAGAATCGTGCCGACCGACCGACCGACCGACCGACCGACCGACCGACCGACCGACCGACCGACCGACCGACCGACCGACGACGGACGGACGGACGGACGGACGGACGGACGGACGGACGGACGGACGGACGGACGGACGGACGGACGGACGGACGGACGGACGGACGGACGGACGGACGGACGGACGGACAGACAGACAGACAGACAGACAGACAGACAGACAGACAGACAGACAGACAGACAGACAGACAGACAGACAGACAGACAGACAGACAGACAGACAGACAGACAGACAGACAGACAGACAGACAGACAGACAGACAGACAGACAGACAGACAGACAGACAGACAGACAGACAGACAGACAGACAGACAGACAGACAGACAGACAGACAGACAGACAGACAGACAGACAGACAGACAGACAGACAGACAGACAGACAGACAGACAGACAGACAGACAGACAGACAGACAGACAGACAGACAGACAGACAGACAGACAGACAGACAGACAGACAGACAGACAGACAGACAGACAGACAGACAGACAGACAGACAGACAGACAGACAGACAGACAGACAGACAGACAGACAGACAGACAGACAGACAGACAGACAGACAGACAGACAGACAGACAGACAGACAGACAGACAGACAGACAGACAGACAGACAGACAGACAGACAGACAGACAGACAGACAGACAGACAGACAGGCTGCTGGAGAGCCTGACTGCACTAGCAGGGAGGAGCGATTCAGTCACGCAGCGCGCACCTCCTGTCGAGGAAGTTCATGGGAAATGACTGCGTGAGAGGGTGGAAGTAGGTGTTCTCCACCCAGCAGTAGTTCTCCGTGTACTGCTCCCAGGCGTCCGTGAACTGCGCAGGTACCCAGCACTGGATCGGGTAGCCCACGTACCTGCACCAACTCAACTGTTATGAGCTAGAGTGTGTGCGTCGCAGAGGTGTTGTTGCTAGGTATGTGTATTACCGTGTATACCAGCATAAGCCTAAGTCTAAGTCTGGCCCCGATTTATAGCGGAGGGACATTTTCGCAGCGGGTGCTGTTAAAAATTAAAGTTTATAGTACGGTAAACGCAATCATAATATCATAGTACGTATGCATGTAAACTATTTGAACAGTTTTCAAGTTGTTTAAAATGGGGTAAAACATCAATAAATCTTGTATAGATGTGTAAAATGCATAAATAAATAAATATAAATATAAATCCGGCCGTTACAAATCTTGCTTGCGGATACTATGTACGGTTGGAGTTGACGGCACGCACGCACGCACGCACGCACGCTCGCACGCTCGCACGCTCGCACGCACGCACGCACGCACGCACGCACGCACGCACGCACGCACGCACGCACGCACGCACGCACGCACGCACGCACGCACGCACGCACGCACGCACGCACGCACTGCTTGGCGGAGACGATGATGGCGAATGCGAAGATGATGGCGGACGTGTAGTGGTAGTTGAGCTTGTCGACGAAGTCGTCGTCGACGCGCGGGTGGAGGCTCTTGAAGATGGCCGCCAAGTAGTAGAGCAGCATGCTGGCCGGCAGCACCTGCGCAGTTCCTCAAGCGGAACGTCTTGGCAGCATGCAACGCGAGGCCCACACCCGATTTCAAAACAACTTTAGCGCAGTAGAAACAATGGGTCGACTAAAAGTAACAGAGTTCCCGCTTAGCTCCCTCCGGTCGCCAGCTCCCTAACTCCGCACTATCAACAGGTATGAGTTGTGCGTGCGCACCCGTCAACAGTGAGCGCACTGACACAGAAAGAGCTTCTCTGCCAAAGTGGTGTGTTCCGTAGATAGACTTCGAAAGGCCTAGTGGCAGCGGCCTCTACTAATGTGCTTGCGCTCAGAGTACATAGGGAGAGAGAGCGGTCTTCGGCGAAGCCCTTAGGGGATTGAGTGGAATTTACGGCCTTCTGGACGTTACGTTCACCCAGGCGTTGACGCTCCGTAGCCCAGTACGTAGATCAAAATGGGATATGGGTGTGTTGTGCATGGGTAAGGAGGAGGGGGGGATGAGGGTCGTCCTGTCTAGCTATATATGTAGCTCCACTGCGACCTTCTCCAATCCAACTCACTTACCTAAGTACCTAGATTGTACATACCAAGTGCTTCGCAATGCATTATAGTGTGCAGTTGGGGGGGGGGAGTCAGAATGAAAACGGCGCACAACGAATGGCGCAACCTTCAGAAAACGATACGAATGCATGCTGCACAACACAACCAGATTGGACAATGGTGCGGTAGGTGAAAAGCACTTGCCTTCTTTTCCTTGTTCAAGTAGGTCTTGGAGAACTTAGTCTCGGATTGGCCGGCAGCGGGGTAGACGGGCAAGCGATTGACGTGGTTGAGCCGATCGCATTTCTTGAGATTGGTATGCTGAAGCGAACGGGCTTAGGGATTCTGGCCGTGTCAGCGGGCGCAATTGATTGAAGGAGGAGGAGGAGCAGGGAGGGGCGTGTAAGAAGTCTAAGCGAGCGCGCTCCAAGGCGGACGTTGACAAGACGTTGATTATTCTTGCCGGTCGAGCGAGCACAACAATGCAAAATTCATCCTATTTTCCGGACGGCTGGCGATCCGTCTTGCGGCTCGACTGCAGGTAACGTATGCGCGAGTGCCGCTGCCCACGAGGGAGCGGCGGACGTTCCACAACTAGGTATAGGGCCTCGACGACTTCGGGCCGGAAATAATTTTTGAAATAATAGGGCCGCTGCGCCGAGGCGAAGGGGGAGGCTTTTTCAGTCGGCTCCCATCGTCCTTCTTTCAGACGGGCCGCGATGCTCGCTTAGGTGGAGACGACGCGCTGGCGAGCGCCACGGTTGTCGTCGTCGTCGTCTCTTCGGCATAGAAAGGAGCGTGGCCGCTGCCTGCTGCCTAGTGACCGAATTCAAGAGCGGCGCGAGGTCGGTAGCAAAAATCCATACACCTCTCTTCGCCAGCCCCCGGGGAGCGTCCGGCGCTACATTCGGCGCGCCCAGATGCTCTACGCCAGTCTAGTCAGTCCCATTTTGCAGCAGTCGCAAAGATGTACATTTTATTTATGTAGGCGCGTCAGGACTCGTCAAGCTGATTAATGTTTGCCGGTGGCGACCGACACCTGAGCTGACGAGCAAACAACGGGAGGCGTTCAATTTGTGCTTCGCGGAGAGAAGCCCGGCGCGCACGCGCGCAAGAACTTGCCATGAATCGGCCCGCGCCTTCGCCGCCGCCCCGGCTCCGCTCGCCAAAGAAGAGGCCCGACGAGCTCGTCGCCTTCCGACGAGCCATGCGCTCGACGCCGTCATCGCCATGGTACGATGTGCCCCAAGGTTGGCCGACGAAGACGACGACGATGAGAAACCGCTGGCATTTTCTCGACTATAGACGCAGCAGAGCGGCGTATGCTGTATGCTGGAAGGCTCGCACACGCGCCGTTCCCGGGGGGGGGGGGTCCGACTCGGCATTCATTGGCTGCTGACGTGACGGACAAGCGGACAAGACGAGCCGAATTTCAACGTCGGCCTCGCTCGACCGCCTATGCTGACACGAAGAGCCAGTGTGTGGGAGGTGGTATCCAGTCGTCGACGGCCGCCAGGCTGGCAAACCCAATGTCGGCACGGCAGTGGTCGCCGTAGAGCGAGCCAGGGACTCGCGGATGAGCGGCGAGATTCATAGGACCATCAGCCGGGCCTCGTAAACGTCAGTCTACCCCACCCCCCCCCCCCCCGACCCCCACGACCCAACTGATGTTAGCCATCGAAAGTGGGCAGCTTTCCAACCGAAGCGTGCGACGTACGTACACGCCAGAAACCTCTGCCTACAGCGTGTACGTGTACACTATGTACTTCAACAGACTCTCTCGTATACTGCAGGATTGAATCCTAGCCTGTGACTGAATCCTTGCCGGAATGGCGCTAATTACAGTGGGGAAAAGCGCAAGCCAGTGCTCCTCACCATTCACGTCGACTCCTGTGCGATTATTTTCGCTGCACGCAAGCAGGCAATGTGCCACTGGAGAGAGAAGCGAGCTATTTGTGAGCGTGTTAGAGACCAAAGGAGCAGCTCGCACCTGGGCGGACGCCGTCACTACTAGGACACGTGTACTACCGCTGTGGACGCATTGGTGGAATGCGCATGCGCGTGCGCCGGTAGTCGGGTCCGCGAGGGTAGTTGGAAGCGCCAAGCGACCAAGGCAACGGCCGCTCGCTCTCGGGCGCCGTAATACTCGCAGATGGCCGGGCCGGGCCGGAGCCTCAAGCGATTCTCGCCTCAGGTGCCAGCTTGGACGCGAAGCGAGTGAGCAGCAGCGCTTCCACGACCGCGAGCGCCTACGACGCAGAGCGAGGTCTGCATTTTCAAACTGCCAAAGATAATTGGCCGGCTCGCGTCGGCCCAATTATTTTCTGCGCAGGCCGGTCGATCGGTCAAGAAAGACACAGGGACCCCGGTAATCACGCTTCGGCGGCAACGACCGCTCGCGGGCTCGCGCTTCGATAAACTACTGATTGTGGCGCACTCTGCCGCGAACTGTGGCCGTGGCCGACAGAACTCTCGCATTGGGTGCCGACTCGCGCAAGGTGGTACATGTATAGGTATTGGAAGGGGGACCCGTCGGCGGATAAAGCGGCTCTGACGGGCCGACGCGCCTGTCGGCGCCTAGCGGAAGGCGCTGGCGGCGTTGACGGCCGAAAAGAGATGAGCCATTGGAAGAAACAAACAGGGCGCGCCAACGACCCGGCTGGCGAATAAGAGGAAACGTCTCGCACTACTGTCTGCGTCAGCTGGGCTGCCGTGCCGACCACCCCCCCCCCGGACCTATCGATGCCGGTGCCGCGCCGCAGTCTGGATGAGTTATGGCTTTCGATCCCGTGGTCGACGCCCCACCTGAGGAGCGAGGCCTTTCTTTGGCGGCCAGCACAGTCACCGACGAGTTGTACAAGGTGGCGTGCCTGTTTTAGCACGACGACTACAATCGTGGATGGATTGACACGCCAGGCGGAGTGGGCAGTCGAGGTCCGAACGGACCGTGCATGCTCGATCAACTGGACAGGGCAGCGCGTACATACCTACATAGTAAACGGCGTTCTCAGCGAGACAGGACTTTTATTGCGAGCGGAGGCTGGTTGACAAATGGCGCGGGCACGGTCGATTGGTCCGACGGCGCGCCAGGCCAGGGCGCGTCGAGCCGCGAATAACGTGTGCGCGCCGAGAGAGCGAAGAGGGAGCTCGAGGAGAGAAAGCTGCCCAAGTGGGCGGCGGGACCACGCGGCGTCCGGCCTGGCCTCGAGCAAAGTTGCCTCGGCATACGCATGACGACGTCGAGCGAAGAAGTACGCAATCAGCCGCTTAAGGGCCTCGGCGCACACTGCGGCGGCGGCCCCGTCCAACGCTAGTAATTTTGTTTCAACGGCGTCCCCCTGGTCAGACCGGCCGCGTACAATGTGCGCACCCGCCGGCCTCTGATGGACCGGCCGGGCGTTGCGTGCTTGATCGCTTACTACGCACGCAACGCAGTCGTGTACACGCACTTACCGCAAGGTTTGAAACTTCGACATGCATTGTACGGACGTACATAGGCATGTACCCTGAACAGCCCCAGTCCCCCCTCCTTCCCACACACATACCGTACAGTTTGAGAAGGGTAGAGTGGAGTACGGTAATGTACAATCATGGCCATTACTGTACGTATGCATACGAGTAGAGAACGAGATGTAAGCAGCCTACCAGACCGAGGCTCCTAACCATCTTCGGCGGCCGCGAGCGAGGCGGAAGCGCCGCTGCGCATTTCGACGACGACGACTGAGAGAAGGACGAGTGTCGTCGGCTACTGACACTGGCGCTTCTCTCGTTCTCCCTCCCGCTCCTCTATTCAATTCGGCCCATTCCCAATTAGCAATTTCCTCGGCTCTCTGTCTTAGGCCTCCACGACGCCGCCGCGGCTGAGGACGACGACGAGAAGAAGACGTCCCAATCGAAACGGAAACTGATATATTTGGGGGCGGTGGCGCGTCGGTGGGGGCGCCGCCGGCGACGCTGCGTTTGCACCAGAAGCTGGAGGAGGAGGAGACGTCTTCGTTTCGCCCCGACGCAGCCGTCGGCACGGCACGTCGGCTCGGGTGACCGGCCAGTCGCTCTCGGTCCGTCTCCAAGGAGGGCGTCGGCCTCTCCCAGCGCCAAGGTGAGCCGGCGTGCGAACGCCCTCCCTGTCAACTTTCGTCGTCGGCGCCCACACGGCTCAGACCCAGCGACCCGCGCCTCGCGACCCCCCCCCCCCTGGAATTGCCAGCGGGCACGCGAAATGGCGTCAAAGGCAATTCCGCTGCTCGTTCAAGCGGCCCCAATGCTATTAGCGAGTCACCGGCAGGCCGACTGCCTCCGCGCCGCCGACAATTAGCCCGCGGTCCTAAGGCCGACTACTAAGTCAGCTGCGAGTGTGTGCACAGCCGTCGGAACGGTAGGGCCCACTCGGGGCACCGTCGATATGCATTGATGGGGACGTTGAGACAAATACTGGTAATTTCTTGATGACAGTTAGACATTGCAAAGCACTCGTCCGAGCGAGACTCACCTGCGAGCGGTGGGCGAGTAGCGCCGCCGACCATGGCCCGGCTTTCTCCCTCCGGACCTGCTTCCAGCAAGCGTCGGTCGAAAAGCCGTGCAAAAGTCTCTTCTACGTACGAAAGAACGAAAGCCTGTCCAGAGGGGCCGAGCGACTTGCCTCGCCGCTAAGTCGCCTCGCGGCGACTCGGGGCGTATACTAGTGAAAGCTTTCGCGTGCGAGTGTGTGCACCTTGCTTGAAGGCGGGCGGCGACGACGACGACGGCGGGACGGACGGACGGGCGGGAATCAAATTTTCAGCAAAGCTCGGGCCCGGTCTCCGTCACTCTCTTCGGCCGTCCCACTCCTCTGTCAGACTAATTTATCGACCGGAGGGCGGAGGCGCCGACCGGAGGCGGCGAAAAGACGCGTCGCGTCAGCGCACGCCACTCACCCTACTGATCCTGCGACGCCGAGCTGACACGCATAACTGATGGGCGATTCGACTGCGACCGCAGCAGCCGCCCCTCCAATCCCCCGCCTACCCCAATGCGCCTCCGCTTTCTCTCTCTCGATTCGCTGATCAAGTGCTATTGTACGACGACTGAGGACACTAACGGCTCCGCAGCAACAACAACACGACGGAAATCACTTAATGAGGGACTATATGGGTGGGGGCGCTGACTGCCCGAATACACCAATGAGGCCGTTGCCGTAGTCGGAAGCGAGCTCAAATTCGCGCGAACAATATCCGCGTCGCCATGGTGATTGAAACGCAACGCCATCACAGACAGCGGCGTGATCAACATATATTTGGACATACGTTACTCTGCCAGTCACTCTTCATGGTAGCGAAATGGTGGACTGTCTGCTTTTTATCCTGCTGTTGCCGCCAGCCGTAAATTCGATCCGAGCTAGTGGCGTTGACGAGATCATTGAAGGTCATTTTTAGTATCTTTATCAGGCATGCTTGCGCTGCATACATATAGATTCTGAATCTGCGCTGAGGACTCTTGTGCACTATTCAGACGACAGATTGGACGGTCCTTACGACTCAGAAAATGCAACGAGGATCGTCGTGTCTCAAGAAAATTTGGTTGTTATGGGTATGAAGGCTTGACACGACTTTACAACATACACATCCCAGTGGTCGCTAAGCTACCTAAGTTTAGAAGTAAAATAGGTACAGCACATACATAAATAAAGATCATGTCTCGACACGTTCTGTCTCGAGACGCGTCTCAAGACGCTGAGCGTCTCAAACGTCTCCCACGCTGTAAGATAGGAAGGCGACGCGGAGCGCGTCTCATTAGATAGCCAATGAGCGATAGACGCGACAGCGGGATGGGTGGGAGGGATGGGTGTAGCAGTAGTGTGCGTCATTTGGTGTTTTGCTTGTGAGCGTCGGTTATTGCGTTGCGATTATGGATCAGTCGCCGTTGAAACAAAGGACAGATTTCTTCGTCGAATTTATTGAAGACCGAACAAGCCCTGTCGTGCGGCTGTCCATGCACGGCTAAGCGACGAGTCGCCATGACCCTGATGCGTTGCAGGAACAGATCGCTGCCGGTGTCGGCATATTTCGAGAGTCTGGTGAGGCGAGTTCCTTTGTATTGCCATATAATTTTCATTTAAAGTGAGCGCAGTTAAAATCGCTGCGATTTAGGCGCGACGCGAGCGTTGTTTACCGGACGCGCATGCTGGCCGTCGACTGACGGTGTTCACCCTGGAGCATCGCCTCATGCAGTGCTGCCATCGTGGTTCTTGCTCACGAAAGCACCCCCAGCCGAGCAAGGCCGGAACAGACGCTGAGAGCAGCGACGATGGCGCCTACTCACCTGCTTGCTGCTTTAAAACATGGTATTCTTTAAGATGTTAAACCATTAAACTTGTACTTTGTTAATCAACTTCATTTTTTTCTGTCAATCATCTAAACTTGCATTTGCGTGTGTGCAGTCATTATTATTGTACTTTGTTTTCACGTCAACTCATAGGTTCAACTGCGAGAGTGGAGCTGCTCGTCGTACGCAGAGAGCACCGCTCCAACGAAAACAGCGCTGAAGACGAAGAAATGTTCTCAATAAAGAGAAAGCGACACCGATCTTGAAATATAAAATAAAAGAATGGCGCTTGTTATGTTTTGTATCGACGTTTTGCAATGTCAGTATTGTCTCGCCCCCATGTTAGCTGTGAGCCTTTGAGTGTTGTGTGAGGCTAAGGTCTGTACGTCCGCAGCGTTTGGCATTGTGTCTTAAAGCGAACTTAAACCAATATCACAATAAAAAATCGTAACAACAGAAGTGCATCCCAAATAGCAATGACTCGCTTAACGAAGTTCTAATTTGGAACATTCCAAAGCCAAGGTGCAGTATATATAGGCAGATTCCTCCGAACCAAACAACATTTTCCACGCAAAAGCGTCATGATACGTACTTCACACGCGGCAGACTCACACACACACAAGCAAAGACGCCCACAAGCTAATTACGCAGCGCCGTTGTTCCTCCAAACGTTGCTCTCATTGGCTATCCAGCGGGCCACGCCTTCCTATGCTTTAGCGTGTGAGACGTTTGAGACGCTCACCGTCTTGAGACGCGTCTCGAGACGGCGATTGACGTTTATTTATGAATTGACGGTAACAATAGTGACAGAAAAACAGAAAACAGAGAATAATAACAGAAAAATAACAATTTGTCCTTGTTGCGTTCATTCAGTAGAAGTAGGTGTACCAGTGTGGCGCTGGCGCTAGCCAGGATTTCGGTTGGGGGATATGAGACAGATTTGCCACTGAAGGCTTGATTTTCTTTCCTCCTTAAGGCATGCCACTGTCAGTCAAGGTTGCAATAATTGCCTTCTTCCCCCCTCCACCAATAACACTGCTTACACAGTTGCGCGGTGGCGTACCTGGAGTTATCGGTATATGTATAACAGTGCATGTTGCCATACCTCGACCATAGCTTTCCATTGCCATGCGCCATGTTTGACGCAGAGTGACGCGCGCAGCAATGCGCGCGTTTAGGACGCACGTCCACTGAGCGAGACCCATCAAACTTGCGCGCCCAATACAACAAGTCAACAACATACACTGGTGCGCAGAACTGCGCAATGGAAAATGAGAAAATGATTCGCGCACGCGGGCGAGGAAGCCGTCGCGCCGAATGCCGCACCTATGTAGGGAGGGAGGAGGGGTGGGGGAGTAGTGGGAGCGTTCGACCTGCCTCAGCAGCCGACAAATGAAAATGAGCTGCGAAAATTGCATTTCGCTGGGGTTTGGCGCGACGGTTGTCAGGGGCAGCAAAGCGAACAGTGGTGTCGTTCTACGTTCTATGTTGTTCTACGCTCTATTGTTCTACGGATCGTTGCGCCCCGTTTCACTCCATGACGCCTCGATCAGTGCGTCCGAGTCGCCGGTCGCAGCGCATTTAAGTGGACCGTTCAGTGGTGGCCGCCGACGAGGCGACGCGACGGTGGGCGCAGCAGCACGCCGACGGCGGTGTCGGTGGCACGGACGACGCGGAGGAGCTGCGACAGCTGACGAGCCGACTTCGGGCGGTCGTCGAGGAAGCGATGCGGCGCGCCCGCCTCCGGCGCTACCACGGACGAACCGACGAAGTCGAGCGCCTCTTGAGGCCGCCGGTCGATGGCGATGGCGACGACGACGACACCCTCGAGATTCATGTCGGATACTCCAGGCATTGTCGCGACAGCCACTGGCTACCTACGTACATCTCGAGACATGTGCAGCTCCCTGGCTCGAGGCTGCAGCCCTGGGGCTCTGCCATATAGAGCAACATCGGCAAAACCAAAGAACCCATTATACATACCTACATAGGCTTTACATGTGTAGAGTTGGCACAATGTATGAGGCGATAGATTTTACCGTTGCCACACCCGAGGGGAGGAGGGGTTGGCCAGGGAACAGCTTGCCGGTGCAATAATCCCCTACATTAGCACTGCCTAACGTGTACCTACATATGCATACGTGCGGCGAATAATTCCTATATGGACGTGTATACATCTGACGGTCTGACCCAATTCAGCTAATTTCGGCACAGAGGCAGGCAGCGATGCTCGAATATGGCACCGCGACCAAGCGGCTGCTGTTCTACGCTACTCTTTCGGGGACGACGGTCAAGGCGGAGGCGATAGTGACAGACCTGGAAGAGTTGAGTTCGGCAGAGCTCGGCATCTACATGGCTCGCGTCGTCTTTGACTATTATCGTGGGTGACTAAAAAAGAGCTCTAGGCGAAAACAGTAGCAAAAAGGTTTGCGCCATGGTCCGCGCGCAAACGAGCACGCACGTACGTATACATGTACGCACGCACGCAAGCACGCGCGGGCTTTGGCCTAGAGAACCGAACCGGCAGCCAGGTGCATACTCGTTGCAGCTGCGACTGGTCACCCGCGCTCAAAGAACCCTTCGTCGCGCACCGGCTGGTGGTTGGTGCTCGTGATCAGTGCGGTCGTGGTGGGGCTGCTGGCCGCGGGCTGGGCCTGCCTTTTTGTCTACTTCAACACGTGCGCCAAGTGGAACTCGATTTTGACTCTGGGAATGCCGCTGGACAAGCAGGGCCAGCTTCCCCATCAGGAAACATTGGCGGGCGCAACGTCCCAGCGAATGAGGCAGGTGAATTGATTTTGTAGCCGAACAGTGAACGGAGTTGGTTCGGCAAAGCTCTCGATTGTCGCAGCATGCCGCTAGCCACGCCCCGGCGATGCGCAAAAGTTCGACTGGTGGTCTGGAGCTGGACAAGAAAAGCGACCAAAGGTCGTCCGAGACCAAGGTCTCGCTCGCCAGGGCGGCTGCGCTGCTGCGTTCCGGTCGAGCCGAGCACTCCAGTCAGACCAGTCCGCCGCTCGTCGTGTACGTTGTCTGCCTCCACCCACACTGGGTGTCGACCAGTTCTGGCACTGCGCACTCTTGCGCCCCTTCTCACCACCACACCCAAATGTTGTGCGTACGCGGCGTGCGCAGGGGACGCTCACCGCGCTCTTGCGGCCTGGTCGTCGACGGCTGGCGTAGAGGCGGCGTCGGTCGGCGTGTCCGCTGAAGTGTGCGACCGGCCCCTCGGCAGACATGCGCCACTTCTTCCGGCCTTTATGGAGCACTCATCCCTCCCTCTCTTTCCCTCCTCGCACGAGAGCCGTTGTCGAATGCCTCGCAGCATCCAACGAGTGAAACACGCAGTTGGACCGATGGTCTTCTCTAAACACTTTTTCTATGCAACATTAGAGCATGTTCAGTTCATGCCTTGTAATGAAATGCTACATCTGCACACAAAAGTGTGGCTTGACTCGCGAAACAACAACGCGAAACATTCTACATGTGCATCTGTGTACTTGCAGGTGCAATGACCAGCAATGGACGAAAGACCACGCCCGCGACTACGCAGAAAATGTGGAGTTCGAAGTGAGGCTCCAGGATGACAAAGGTGGTAAGTTTTTAGAATGCACAACAATAACTGTTCACGCCGACGCTACGTATCTATGATGCATCTATTTGTACAGTGTACCTACGTACCCAATACTAACGTAAATCCTCCAATACAACCCCCCCCCCCTCCAATAGTGCCCCCCTCCAATAGTGCCCCCGGGTACGGCAAGTTTGAAATAATAGAGCCCCCCCCCTCCGGGCCCCCGGGGTCCCCCTCCAATAGTGTCCCCGGGGTAAGGGGTATGTTGTGCCATGTGCCTTTTATGGGCAAAAATATAGTGGTAGGTACATTTATATCGTGTACACACACTACTACTAACCAATAATAGCACGTTTCAGCAACTATTAACGGTAAATCAACCATTAAATGAGGGAAAAGTGATCAAAATCATCGAAAAATCGGCAATTTTGACATCGAAACTAGCATTACCATTCAAAATTTTTAGGTTGAAATAATAGAAGCCCCCCTACAATAGTGCCCCACCCCCTCCAATAGTGCCCCCGGGTAAAGAGAGGTTGAAAAAATAGTGCCCCGGGGGCACTATTGGAGGATTTACGGTACCCAATACGTCGGGTTCGTTATAGGTGGACAAGCGTAG
Source organism: Paralinhomoeus sp. GSCO2_6 (assembly GCA_030248085.1). NCBI lineage: Eukaryota > Metazoa > Nematoda > Chromadorea > Monhysterida > Linhomoeidae > Paralinhomoeus > Paralinhomoeus sp. GSCO2_6. Next base: position 86,764 of record JASAMY010001591.1, on the reverse strand, counting down.
CGTCTTGTGTACACGCATACTATACGTGCCTGCCTACTATACGTATACACACGCCAGCCTTCGGCAAACGCCGAGGGCGTATGCGGATTGGAAAATGGGAAATCACAGCGCCTAATCGCTAGTTAAGGCCCATTCGAGCGGACACATAAGAAGAAGACCGTTTTTTCTCCAGCAGAGCGCTTACAGACCAAGAGAGACCGTTAGACGGAAGCAGGGCGTTGTGCGCAATACGTATACACATGTACATTGTACGCTCACTCACTCAAACATATGGACAATGTTTGTACACTGTAGTGTGTACACGTAATACAAAGAGACTTGCTGTCGCGGCGATGCGTCCACACGGGTTTCTGGGCGTCTGATAGCCGCGTAGTCAGCGGAATGGACAGCAAGACGCTGATCAAAAGGCTTTGCAGCTTTGGGACTAGACAGTCAGCGATGTCTGATTAGCTGTAAGTGGGCCCACAGAGGTGTACGCGCGCGTTTCACAAGTCGAAGTCCCTGCGCGTACATTTAGATAGTAAAGCATCTCACACGTCGCCGTCGAGCGACGCAAAGCGATGCACCTACTCGATGACACGTGAACTCTAGGCACTGTAGCAATTGAATGTCTTTGCAACACACGATGGTGGTTTCAATGGTCTAGTGAGTAGCGCGCATTACCCAATCCGACTCGGCTCGGCAAACTTCCTAGTGGAAAATTGCTTGTCTGCAACAAATCTTGATTTTGTTTGAAGGGTCGTTCGATTAACAGGTATCTATGGGGAAGCAAAGCTTTGGGATTTGTCACCTTTTCACCATGACGAACACCTTTCAGAGACTGCAAGAAGAAACGTCGGTACCACCAAAACAGCCGATCAAAGGCCGGCGGTGGAGAATGCGCCGGTTCCCACTGAGACGACGCACGCGCCGGATAGGCACGTGGCGCATCTGCCTTCGACGCACGTCTCCTTTCGCGGCGGCGAATCCGATTAGTTCCAGACCAGCTCCGCCACCCGGGCGCCCCAAACCGCAACGGGGAGCAGCGGCCACCACGACTACGCACAGGTCGTCGAGGCAAGAAAATCAGAATTCCGCAGCGGAGGTCGCGGTGCCGACCCACGAGTCGACCCTGACCCCCGCAGCCGAGACGACGCGCGAGACAAGACTGGACCTGGAACAACTGCTCAGGAGCGCGCCCCTTCACAATCCGAACAGGAATTACGAAGAGTTCGCCCGGCTCTACCCGTCGGCCACGCTTGACCGCTGGAACAACGTGAGCCGCTCGCCGTCAATTTTTCGAGTAAAGGCAGTGGCGGATCCAGAATTTTTTGAAGCGGGCAGTAATTTTGCAGAAGGGTCGAAAATCATGCATGCTGGGCCATTTTAGCGGTGGTCTGGGCACAAAGTCCATTTGTGCACACAGCACAGACAGTGGGTCCATTTTTGATAACTACATATTAGTGCATGAAGTAGCGCAGCAGGCGAAATTTTTGAGCTTTTCCACCACCTACAAGCATTTTTTGGTCCACTAAGCACGTTTCTCCCCTTCCCCGCCTTGCGTCCCCCCTTTCCCCCTAAGACCCCTGGATCCGCCACTGAGTAATGGGCCTTCTTTCAGGGAATGCCTTCGCCTTTGCCCAGCGGTGCCGGGATCCTGGAGTTTCGGAGTAGCGACATCGGCGTCAAGCGAAGAGACGAACACGATCGCGAACTGATTCTCGACTACATCAACGGATTGCGAAACGCGTAGTGCTGAACCAATTGGAATTAGGAAAGCGTTCGTGTCCGCGTCTGCGTCCTTGTTCGTAATCGTATCCGAGTGTTTTTAAGTGCTTTTTAGCAAACATTATGATGAGAAGAGTGAATTACCGTCTCGCACAACTAGTGCACAGCTGCAACATGCCAAATACTTCGCCTGTGCCGTTGGGAAAAATATCTTCTTTCAAAACATACCTTACAATTATCATTTTTAAATAAAATAATTTATTCATAAACTTAGATAAATTTAGGACTACAAGGTATACATAGGTAGGCATCATTGCTGACAGCAACCTAATCACATAGAGGGCTGTATGTGATGCGGATTCATTCCCACTGTGACATGCGACATGCGCGCGTGCGTGCGTGTATGGGGGTCAAAACCTGGGGCGGGGTGTGGGTAGGGTCAAAACCAGCACCTAGGGGAGGGAACCCCAAGCTACAGGTATGTGGAACACTATGCAGAAGACTACTTGCTGCACAGCACAGTGCACACAGCTACCGTCAGTCACTTGGTTTTATTTACTGCAGAAATAGTTTGATATACACTGTAGTTCATTGTACACTAGGTTGCGTTTAGTTCTAGTGTGTAACTAAAGATGTTCATTCTTGAAGAGCACACACATTCGATTTCTAGCCACGAAGCCGGTACCGCACGCATGCACGCACGGAGGACGGTTGCACCAGTAAATATATCCCAAAGTTGCGAGTTTGTTTGTCCATGCATTACGTTGCTAGACAGGAAGGATTGGAAACACTGTGATTGTAGTCACAAACAAAGGAACACACCAAAATAGCGCTACTTTCGCCATACTTTACACTGCAAAAAAAAGAAATTTCCGTCGAGACGCTGCCAGTCGCCGCGTAATTTTCGCAGCGATTGGCTTATCATCCAGTAAAAAGGCACACACACACACACACACAGGGAGGTCTAATTTTGGTAAGTTATTGTGTAAGATGACCTGCTGGTAAGCAAGTCTTCATACAAAGGCACAGATTCTATGCGGAGGACCACCGGCCGAATCCTGCTCGAGCCTCACGTTTTCTCTCTAGAACACGCACAACAAGCACAGTTCCAAATCAAGACGGTGCGGTGCCCGGGGCGGGGGGGGGGGAGAAAGGAGTGCCGAGCTGAACCACCGACGGAAGAGGGGGGGGGGGCTTCTGCGCCCGCACGACATCACGCATGCACGCACGTATACCTAGGGAACCGTATAGAAAGTAGTGGTACAGTTGGCGGGTGGAGAGTAGAGCTCGACGCACTACGCACAGAGGGACGGAACCAATTCAAATCGTTCACTCTACCCTCTAGAAAGGAGAGACTCGGCGCTCTACCCTATGAACAGAGGGACAGGAGAGGTGCTTTCGTCTCGGTCGCGTCGCATACAGCGTCTTGTATCAGCATGTGAAACTGTCGCGCGGAGGCGAAAGAACCCAAACAGCAAAATCGCCGATTCAAAAAAGCGCGCAAATTAAAAAAAAACGTTCGTCGTAGTCGCAGTCGCAGTCGCATACTGTGCGCTTCGAGGTCGAATACAAACAACTGCAACTGCAGGGAAAACGTATGGGCACGTACGTATGTACAAGCAAGCTTGGGTGCTGGTGCTTGGCTTGTCAGCGAGAGGGAGGAAGGGGGGGGGGTGGGGTTGGGGTAGGAGGAGGGGACCACACAGAACCCGAGATCTCAAGCTATGTACAGCGGGGGTAGTGCGTGTGCTCGGCGCTATTGCCAGACCAACACGCACGCACGCACGGACAGCGACCCTAGAAGAAAACGCCTACAGACGCGTGACCACGACAGCGCTCACTGTACAAGAATGAAACGTATATACCGTCACATGGGTAGAGCAACAAACGCCTAACAATTGACGGCAACGACGTTTACACACACACACACACACACACACACACCCACGCGCGCGCGCGCGCGCACGCACAACGTATGACGCAGACGACACCGATGCAAAATCCGCGGGAAAATCCGCCAGGCAGAGGCGGTAACGCAGAGAGCGGGGGGGGGGTCCCCAAAAAAGTAAGCGCAAACGCAAGAGACGCAAACAGCAACTTCGGAAGGACACCGAACTTCTGAAAGGGGTGGGGCGCAGAAGGGGGGGGGGTGGTGATTCTCAGAGTGTTAAGACTGCATGAGTGGGGTCCTCAGGACGGCGCTCAGAAGTCGTGCATCTTGTCCGAGAGGAAGGAGGGCAGCAGGCGGTGGTGATCGGGAAAGCCCTGGTTCGACCTGGAAACAGGTCACACTGGCTGTGTGGGCGGAAACGCACGCGCAAAGAACAATTAGAAACGAAAGAAAGAGCAGAAAAAAATTGCGAAAAGGACCCTCACTCTTCCCCGCTGCTCGCGGCGCCGCCGGCGCCGAGGACGCCGACGCTGGAGGAGGAGGCGGCGGAGCGACGAGCGGACTGGCCGCCCAGCGCGGCCGCCTGTAGCAGCAGCGCGGGCGGCATGGGCGCGTGCGGCCGCTCCATGAGGCTGCTGACGTTGCTGCCGTTACTGTTCGTGTCCTCGACCTCCGGCCCCGAGCCGCCGTCGGCCGTCTCGCGCTTCACGACCACCACGCCCGCTGACGCCGCCGCGCCCAGCGGCCCCTTGCGCCCGGAACCCACGGCCCGGCCGCTGGGGATGTGCGCGCTGCTACTGAACCGCCGTAGCCAACCCATAGACCAAAGCCATGCCTTCACCAGCGCCAGGGAAACGCGAAGTGGGAGAACGCGCGCCTACCTCTGCGAGAGTACGCCGCTGCCCATGGTCGCCTCGTCGTCGCTGGGAGAGCCGATGGTGATGAGCGCCGGCGACTGGTCGAACGGCGCGAACGGACCGACGCCCACGTCGGTCACGCCGCCCAGGGAGGACCGCTTCTGCAGCAGCTCTCCGCTGCTCGACAACGCCATCATCCGTCGGTGCTGCAGCACGCCAGCGCCCACGACGCCGCCGCCGGCGGTCGTCATCACGGGACCCTCCTTGACGATGGCCGGGTCGTTGAGGCTGCTGGGCGTCGGCAGAGACGCAGTCGCGACCGACTGCGGCGCCAGCATGCCCAGCATCGCGCCGCCCAGCGGGTCGTGCGCCGCCTGCAGCAGGCTGCCCACCACCGATGACTGCTGCTGCTGCTGGTGGGCGCCCACCGAGACGAGACCGGTGGGATGGGCGCCCAGAGAGGCTCCGGCGACGCCGCAGTCGAGCATGCCCAGTCCCAGGGGATCGAGCTGCGTCACAGTGGACGCCGGCGAGTACATGACGACGCTTCTCGGCGCCTGATGCTGCTGCTGCTGGTGCAGATGAGCTTGCGGATGATGGTGATGCTGTTGCTGCGCGTGCTGTTGGTGCTGACGATGCGAGAGCTGCGGCTGAGGGGCCGGCGCCGCGGCGGCCAAGACGGTCGTCGGCTGGCCGTACTGCAGAGGGGCGGCGACCGTCGCCGTCGGCTGTTGCTGTTGGAAGAGCATCGCGTGCTGGAGCTGCTGCTGCGAGAACATGCTCGCGGCGGACGCCGCTTGCGAGACGGTCGGCGGCGCCGCCGGCGCGGGCGCGTTCCACAGCATCAGGCCGGCGGCGGCAGCGGCGGCCGCTGCAGCCTGGTCGTTGACGAAGCGCAGCTGGTTGCTGGCCGCGGCAGCAGCGGGTTTGAGTTGCGCGGCGGCCGGCTGGGCGGCGATGAGTCCCTGCGGCAGGCCGCCGGTGGCGCCCGAACCCATGAAAAAGGTCGTGTTCTGGAGGGCGGCCACGTCGACGCCCTGGTGGTGGGCGTGGCCCGCTGGCGCGGTCTGTTGTTGTTGCTGCTGCTGCTGCTGGAGAAAGGCGGCCTGCGCGTGCGGCCAGGTGGCGGCCGTCATGAGCGTGGGGAAGCCGGCGGCGGCCGTGAGCAGCGGCACGGCGGAGGAGGCGTCGAGCTGGACGCCGCCCAGCTGATAGAGGGCGGGCACGGCCGCCGCGAACGGCTGGTAGACGGGCTGGGCGGGTGCGGCCAGGCCCACCAGCTGCGTCGCGTGCTGCGCCCCGTACGGGAAGAGGTGCTGGGCGGCGGTCGGGCCGGGCTGCGCGGCGGCGCACATCTGCTTCGTGTACTGGACGAGCATCTGCTGCTGCAGCGCCACCGAGTTGTCCAGCGCCGTCGCCGTCTGCTGCTGGCCGGCCGCCGCGGCGACAATCGGCGCCTGCGCAAGGTGCGGCGGCGGCTGCTGCTGCTGTTGTGGCGGCTGTTGTTGCTGATGCAGAAGTTGGGCGTTCGAGACCGGCTGTACCACCACCTGCAACCGAGGACGGACAGGCGTACCAGAGCGCGCAATCCCACCCAGCAGGGCCAACTACATACCTGTCGCTGCCTGGAGGAGCTGGCTTTCGGCACGTGGCGGCTCTTGAAGGAGACGGCGCTGGTCGCCGAGGGTGCGCGCTGCTGTTGTTGCTGCTGCAGGTGTGCCGTGCCGCTAGAGGAGGCCTTGAGCACGCCGCCCTTCGTGTAACACACCTCCATCTCGGTCACGGACTTCTGGGCACTGCAATCGATTTGCCAATAAGAGTAGTAGAGTTAACAAACCAATTGAACCAGGTAAGCGAGCAAACGGTGGCCAGGCGAATACCGTAAATACAATCCATTGAACACTCGTTACACAATTCGTGCCCCCTGGGACTACTCCATACCTGATCCGCTGCCGAATTCCACCCCCCCCCCTTCGGTCCGTGTAATACCCCCTCAATGGTCCGCTGGCGTCTTGTTGTTGACCTGTTTCGCGTGCTTCGGCATTATCAATCTGGTTGGTTCAAAGGAGCCACAGCGCACGCAAACGCACGTGAAGTTCAGGCGGACCAGAGAGGCAGGAACGAAAGCGGACTCACTATTTGCTGGTCATGTCGACCTGCAGGTGCATCTTCATGCTGTCGACGTTGACGAAGGGATGCTGGAGTCCCTCGGCGGGCGAGAGTCGCTTGCTCTGGTCCAACGCGAGCATGCGCTTGAGCAGGTCCGAGAAGTCGCGGCGGTCTTGGAGCCAGAGGAGCTTGTCGGCGGGCGCAACCGTCTGCTGGCCCGACCAGCCCATGACGCCCAGCGTCTCGACGCGCTCCAGGTCGTCCAGATTGGAGAAGATGAACTTGCGGCTCTCCTTGCTCCGCTGGCCCGTCTCTCGCTCGTGCTCGTCGGGCGTCTTGAGGCGCCAGGCAGCGTACGGACTCGTGGGCTGACTCTTGAAGAAGCGGCGCGTCTTCGCCGCCCGACTGAGCATGTCGAGCGAGGGCTGGCCCTGCGTGCCGCAGATGAAGCGGATCTGGTCGTACTCGCTGCTGCCCGGGTACAGGGGCCAGCCCAGGTAAAGCTCGGCCACCACGCAGCCCAGAGACCACATGTCGATCGACTCCTTGAACGGCAGGCCCAGGATGATCTCGGGCGCCCTGCAACAACCCGCGTCCGCCATTCTCGCGCCTGCTTTCTTCTGCCAATAACGTGTACTTCGGAGGGGGGGGGGGCGCTGACCGTTCCATCCCCAGTGAGAATATCATGAGATTTTTTTTAAAGAGTGCACAACCCCTTGTTGGTATACTCGATTGAAACGCCAAATGCTGAAGAATACGACAGTCAAGAGCGAAATTGTTAAAGGTAGTCCCTCCCCATCGAGAAATGATGCGTGCCCCACTGTACTGCATTCTGCGTGCGTGCCGCTCCGTGGTGGGCTTGATTGCGCTCGTGCTGAGCGGCCACCAACACCAAACTCCCGCGCGTCCTCTGCACAAGGATTCCAGCGTCGTGAAACCCTGGCGGCCCCTTCCGGTGCAAACGAGCGAGTCCGCCGCCCTCCCTAGCGACGCAGGCGCCTCTCTCTCTCTCTCTCTCGCCTCCGTCTCGATGGGCCCACCCCCATTCCCTCCGCACTGCCTCCTTCCCTCGATGCCTCCCTGCGCGGCCGTTGCCCGGCTCCACCCCCCCCCCCCCCGGCCCGTCCGCAGCGGCTTCGATCGTCGACGTCGCCGCCGTCGACAGACAGACAGACGAGCGAAAGAGGCGGGGAGCGAGCGAGCGGTGCACGCACTTATCTGCGCCGAGGCCGACGGCACAGCCTGCCCGCTGGAGGGTGCGTCGAAATTCCAGCCCCCCCCCCCCAACCACCACCAAGCCAAGCGCGCGGCGCGTCGTCTAGGCGCCATTGCGCACGCGCGAAGGAGCGAGCGAGCGAGCGAGGCGGTGGCTGGCTGGATGGGACGCGCGCGTCAATGGAGCGGCCGAGCGGGAGGGAGGTCCGGAGAAGCGACGCGACGCCCCCATTGCGACAACAAAGCGAGGCTCCGTCGTCGCGCCCACAGGTGCGCCGACGTGTCGGGCGACGGCTGCACAATATGCAGACGGGCGACGGCGTCGATTCCAACGCCCCCAGTCCGCGGTGGGCCTGACGCAACGGGTGACGCCAAACACCGCCCCCCCCCCAACCATTTGGAGCCAAACGGCTCAAGAGAACCGCGCAGTGACGGCACGAGCGACTGAACCTACAATATTATATTAGTGCCGCTCTGTCGCAGACAGGCGAACGCAAAGTAAAGTACCGCACCTTCCAATCCCCCCGGTGCACTAATTTTTCGTTACTGAAACCAGATCAATTATGGTGCACGTGGTCAGCCATATATGGTTCGGCGATTCGAAAACTGAGCGGGCGGAAACTCGGGACAGGTGGGGGGAGCTTATTTTGCTTTTTGGAAATTAGTCACAACTCACGCAGTTGATCGAGATTGACCAACGCACAATTTGCACTTACAACATCTCCTCCAGATCCTTCAGTCCGTATGTTTACTACCACCACCCCCCCCAATCGCATCGGCCCAGCATTCCCCAAGAGCTGCACCGACGTCCCCACAGGGGGCTCCTGCAGCCCAAAAAGCATTTGGAGGAGTGAGGAGCATTGACAGTCGAACTATCAACAAATTTGCTTGCCACGCTCCGTTCTCGGCGCAACCGATGCATTTTTTAGGCACATGACGACTACAATGCGAATAATGAGCCTTTATGACCAGTGTATATAGGACCACTTCACCTTTAAAAGCCCCCCCCCCCCCACTACTTAGATGTGCAATTCCCCTCAGTCAACTTGTTGCTTCAGTCAACTTTCCAAGCGCAGGGCAGGTGGTGCGGCACATTTAGCTATGGGGTGTGGGTGGGTGGGTGCAGTCACAGAAGGGGTACAAAAAAATTAGCGTAGCTAGCGTACCTGTAGTATCTAGATTGGAGGTAGGTGTTGGTGACGACCTTGGTGACCTGGCTGGCGGAGCCGAAGTCGATGACCTTGACGCGGAAGGGCCTGCGCACGGGGTCGACGAGCATGATGTTCTCGGGCTTGAGGTCGGCGTGTATGAGGCCGAGCTGCTTGAGCTTGAGCAGCGCCGTGAGCACCTGCTGCACCACCGGCCGGATGCTGCTTAGCGGCAACGGCTGGAACTTGTTCTCCTTGAGGAAGTCGTAGAGGTTCTGCTCGAGCATCTCGAACACGAGGCACGTGTGCGCCTTGTGCTGGAAGCACTCGAAGGCGCGCACGAAGTTGAACTCTTCGGCGTTCTCGTTCGACAGCCGGCTCAGAATCGACACCTGCAACGACGACGCACGCTGCGTCTACACGAAACACCGGTCATTTCCCCCTGCCGGTTCCCCTCAGCAAAAACAATCAAAGTAAAAGCGGTAGTACGCAGCTGGTGCTATACAACAAACGACAAATGACGTGTGCGTCCTCGGGCTGTTTGCGTAAGTCTCCTGTTTGACTTCAAGACGTCAGCGACACAGGCAGTTTGGTTTCAGCAGCGTGCCGTTCTTTGCGGCCAGCAAAAACAAAAAATTCAGAATACAACGATGTTATGAACTTGAAAAATTACAAAAAAGATGGACACAGGAAATGGGGGGGGGTAAAGAAAGTTGCAAATTTCTTTTAGGGGCAGGGGGCAACTTTGTTTACCCCCCCCCCCATATACTAGAGCGAGGCACTTGTTCATGTTCTGGTCGGCAACAGTGCTGAACGCGCCTAAAGCACGCGCATCATGGGGGGGGGGGAGGGTGTGTCAGGGTGGCGCACCTCGATCTGTCCCTGCCTCGCGTAGCTGGGGTGCTTCTTGAGGATCTTGATGGCGACGATCTCGTTGGTGCCCTTCTTCCAGGCCTTGACGACCTGGCCAAACGTGCCCTTGCCCAGGAACTCGAGCACCTCGTACTGGGCGCTCGAGCTGCTGACCAGCACCTCGTTCTTGATCAGCTGGTACTCGCCGTCCGCCGCGTTCTTCTTGTGGCCTGCACAGCAGCGACACCGAGTACGGAACGTGCGTCGAATGCAAACGGCCGGAGACGCGCACGAACATCGCATGCCGCAACACGCCCATGTGTGCCGTACACCGTACATGTATGCCCATGGAGCGGGGGTGTGCCCAGAGAGAGCATTGGTATAAACAACGCCACCATAGGTGTAGATTGGGTCAAAAGCCAGGGGGGAGGGGGTGGCTGGGGTATCGAGGGGGAGGGGTCTCCCGCCATACCCCCAGGATCGAAAATTTTGGAGGAGGGGTGGTCGAAGTGGAAGATTTCGCACCAAAATGGCGTGTAAATCGGTGCTTTTTGGTCGAAAATGTGTCAAAACAATGCCTAGATTGCACTTTCTAAGCGTTTTTGGGTCACACTACACTGAAACGTAAGCAAAAACACGCATCTTTAGCCAATTTTTTCGATATTGGCGATGGCCAGGGGGAGGGGGGTCGCTCCCGCAAAAAAAGCGGGATGGTCTCGGCCAGGGGGGGGTTGAACCCCCCCCCCCCCACACGGCCTACTATTTTCCAACACCCAGCTCACTCACTTACTAGTCTCCAGATCAGGGACGATCGGGGAGCCAGAAACCCACCCAACCCAACACAGCCTACAAGGCCCTAAGTGGATTCGACGCTTCCCAACCAAATAGAGTAGCACCAACGCGTGTGCACTCAGTACACATATGCACGCCACGTCAGTACGCAGCACGCAGTGGTGGAGCAAAGTCGAAGTGTCAATGAAATTGCAATAGCAGGAACTCACTGGACTTCGTGTGCGAGGTGGGAAAGGGCTGTCCGGCCGCGACGACGGCCTTGCGCTTGGAGGGCGCGGGCAGGACGGCGGTGGGCGCAAAGCCGTTCGCCTGCTGCTGCGCGTGCTGCTTGCCCGAGGCGCCGGGCGGCCAGCGCTGCTGGTAGCCGGCGACCATGGCCGCGAACGACGGACTCGTCGCTAGCACGCCCGGCATGTCCGAGCCCGAGCTGGCCGCCCCCGCTGCTGCTGCTGCTGTGGCCGCCGCCGCCTTGCGCTTCCGCTGCTGCCGCGGACGGTCAGTGGCCGGCGCCGCTCCCGCACCGGGCATGCCAGCGGCGGCGGTGCGCCGAGCGCCGCTGAACCGGGGCCTACGTCCGGGACGGACCAACCAACAAACAAACAACAACAGCAGAGGCACGAGAGCGTCACTCCACTCTTGCGCTGATTCATGGGCAGGCGCGCCGTGGTGTTATATACATACATACCTACACAAGTTGCTTTGTTGGGCTGGGCCTATGTGGGCGGCACGTACCTCGCCTTGAAGAGGGTGGCGTGGTGCCTGGCGTTGCTGCTCCCCCTCGAGCTGTCGAAGGCGGCCGTTCGTGGTGCAGCGTCTTCACGGCAATTCACCGACGACGAAACGAAACGAAAGACGAGTGGAGAGCGACGAACGCGACGACGCGCGTTGCCGGGGAAGGGGGGGGGGCAGTGACTAGATCGGCGAGTCCATGTCAGTGTCCTGCTGCTAGCGCTCGGCGGGAGGAGCGCCCCCCGTGCTGCTGTTGTTAGTGGTGGAGAGTCGCTGGGGCCGTCGTCCGACGACGGTCGACCACTCCATAACGCGACCTCGCAGCCGAAAAGAAAGGGTACGTACGGTACGGTGTTGCACTAGTCGACCGCGGCAAAAGTGCACGAGTTATGCATCGCGACACGCACGCACGCACGCACGCACGCAATGGACGCACACGCAACGCAAACGAAAATTCACGACGCCTTCATGACGACGCGCTCCGCGGGCGGGCGGCGACGGTCGATGCGTTGTCAGGGAAACCTAAACCTAAGTTCATTGTACCATTGTACAATTGTACCATTGTACGGAGAGAAGCACACCATAATATTTTACATGCGTTGACTCTCGATGCTCAACTGCTAAATACTAAAACAACGCGCCACACGCCACATTTCTTTTTACAACAGTTTGATTTTATGTAATCTTTCAATGAATTTAGTTACATTTCCATTTTTTTATCTCAATTCCCATGTGGCTGTACAGGGTGGGCCATTATGTATCAAGTCTCGATGTTGTTGTCCGTGTTGCGAGACCTTACCAAATATTCAACAAAATCAGTTTACATTTCAACGCTTCAACACGCTCACAGTGCACCTCACACACCGACGCAGCCTCAACTTTCAAATGCGACTAGCACTACAGCAAACGGTGCTAACCAAGTTTTACACAGCGGGCAAGCGACGCAACCCCAACATCATACGGGTAGCCTTAGCGTGAGATTCTTTTGAACGAGGCAGATCTACATATTGCAACCAGCGTTCAAAAGTAAATTCCAAAGTGACGCGCAAGCTGTTCGCGGTGGGACAACAATAGCTTGCCAGTCACGGAATCGGAATTAAGTTTGTGGAGAACTACGGGTAGCGCACGTGCGTGCAGGCACGCACGCACGCGCGCAGGCACGCAAGCACGTGAATTGACGGGAGGATGTGGAAATGCGCTGGTGGGGTAGCGTCGGAGGACGGAGAACTGACGGCGGTGACAACCGCCGGTGCTGCCTGGTGGACGAGGAAACCGCCGCTGCTGGGCCGCTGGCAGCCAGAACGGCCGGCAGAAAGCGCATGCTGGAGAGCTGCTGGTCGACGCGCGTTTAAAGTGTCAACGTTTGCGTCTGAACGCTAACCTGAAAGACACTGCTAGTGCTCGACTTCTCTCTTGGCACACTCCAAGCAGCCAAGCACCTGTCACACAGGCGTTGCAGTTGCAGATAGCAGTCTCAGAAGTCCGTAGTCTTGGGCGGGCAACTTGGCGCCGCACAGACAGCACTGTGTGTGTGCGTGTGCGCGCACACAGGCATGCTCGCACGAACCTAAACCTAAATCATGAGCCCAAGCCTAAGCCTATTAAGGAAAATTTTGCAGGTGGCTGCAAAAAAAGGAGAATATGTGACGCTCCTTTAGGCCCAGTTTGAAAAAACGCGGTATTAAAAGTTGCCACTTCATGAGATGATCAACTTCAGTTTGGACAAACCGTGTATAATCGAACCAAGCGCAGCAACACGTCACATATTCGGCGTTTGTTGTGCTCGCTTGGATCACTGGAAAGGCAGTCCAGGCTGCATGAGGACCGAGGCCTTTCATTCCTTGGACTCAGAGACGAGAGCGGGCCTTGTCCTTGACTGAACGTCTACAGATGGCAGTTCCGTCCATAGGCACAGGCTAACAGAAGCGGAACAAAGATGAACGAGAATCGAAGATTGAATGTAGGGTATACTTGGTACTCAAGATTGTGAAATGATCGTGCATATCACTTACTGTAAGGGTAAGCCACATCTTAAAAATTTAAGACGGGCAGGGTAGCAAAATTATTTATGCAGAATCTTTGGCTGTGTGCCCTGTCCACCCATACAATGCCTAATGAATGATGCGCATCGTCAGAGAGATGAAAGAGTTTGAGAGGGTGGATTGATAGTGGTACGTAGTGTTGTGGCTGTGTGCGATGGCTCGCACAACAAACGCCGAATATGTGACGTGTTGCTGCGCTTGGTTCGATTATACACGGTTTGTCCAAACTGAAGTTGATCATCTGATGAAGTGGCAACTTTTAATACCGCGTTTTTTCAAACTGGGCCTAAAGGAGCGTCACATATTCTCCTTTTTTTGCAGCCACCTGCAAAATTTTCCTTAATACAGTGTTTTTTCGTAAAAGAAAGATTAATCAAAAACTCACGCACGCATACACATACAAACCCACAGCAGCAGACCAGAACGGACGCATGCTCAGTGTTGCACCATAAAGCTTATGAAAACCGTGTACCACTGTACACATTGTGCGTGCGTGCGTGTGTGTGCGTGCGTGCGTGCGTGCATGCGTGCGTGCGTGCGTGCGTGCGCGCGCGCGCGCGTGCGTGCGTGCGGGTGTGCAGATGTGTCATTTTCGTGTATCAGCGCTGTAGCGAGCATCCGTCCATAAATATTTTCCCCAGCTCAAAAAATTGTCAAAATTCTGGTAAAAGAACCTAGAAAAAAGACAAAAAATGTGGAATGGACTGGAGACACTGCAGTAAAGCAACGCTGATGGGTTTCCCAAGGGGACACGTGCAAAAACAAAGGCAGGCGTTACTGGGATTCGAACCAGCGACCTCTTGATTTAGGGAACATGGTAAAAAGAAGAATGTGCCCAGTAAACCATAGCTCATGATCTACGGCATGTAGCAAGAGTCCCTCCGGGGATTTTATTTTTTGATGTGGAGCATAGATGCCTGCGAGGTTTCATTTCAATTGATGCAGGCGCGGAGTGGGCGACGAACCAAAAAGCTTAGCTAGACCCACTTTTCACAACATCTCCAAAAACTTCTCGGTAATGCACAAGCGTATGGAAGCGTGTTATGACTATCGATTACCCCTTTGAATGCGCTTCTTTTGAGCTATCACGCGCCAGAATTCGTCCAGGAAATCAAAAATAATGCACGATCCGAATTTTGCCCAAAATGGGGGTGCGCCAAGAGGGTCGTGCTGCGAAACATGGAAATCGGAGCGCTCACATTGTCGAAAGTGACCTATTCCAGGTCCAGACGAGTAACTTTCATCATTACAGCACAGCCCTGCGACGAACGGTTGAAGCGCCTATAGCTAACAAAATTTCTCCAAAATTACCGAAATTTGAGTTGACAATATCTCAAAGTGTGGTGAGAATTTCAAAGGTCATGCAAGCGCCGTGGACTCACCTTCAGAAATAGTTCACGAAACTCAAAAAAACATTTGGGGGTTTACTCGGCTTTTTTTCGAGTTTTACTCTTGTCAGATTTTGGCCCAAAAAACGGCTATGTCCAAGAAAAATGAACAAAATCGGCCATAAATCGAGATCTGTAGCACCTAAAGAAATTTCCCTTGGAGGCACAAATTGCCATCATATACCGCCTGCTCACGCCAAGTTTTGTGCGAATCGCCCGTAGCGTTCCTGAGCGGTGGCCCAAAAAGTGTGTGCAGAACAGGAAAAAAAAAACACCACTTCTTCGGAACATTTTCGGTCATTTCGTCTCAATGCGCTGGACTACCGAAACGCGGGATGGCTTATTCGATTCCGGTTTAGGAGGCGGTTCTTTTGAGCTATCATTCGCCAAAATCGATTCAGGCAATCAAGAGTTATAAGCGACTGAAAATTCTACAAATCGCATTGAGGAAGTGCTCACATATTAGGGTTGTACGCTGACGCGTACACCCTGATTTGCCTAAGCCTATTGTGTGTTTGTTTTGTTGTTTTAGTATTTAATAACAGTTGAGCATCGAGAGTCAACGCATGCTTGCGTGTCTTGCGTGCCTGCGCGGTGCGTGTCTGCGCGTCGCGTGCGTGCATGTGCTCGTGTGTGTGTCGTTGTGCGCGCGAGCGTGCGTGTGCGAGCGCGCGCGAGTCTACGTGCGCGCGTGCGTGCCGGCCTGCAGCTGTGCACGTGCGTGCACGTCTGTGCGTTCGTGTGACCGTGCGCGCGCGTGCGTACCTAAGCCTAAGCCTAAAAAGAAATTGTAAAAAGAAATGTGGCGTTTGACGCGTTGTTTTAGTATTTAGCAGTTGAGCATCGAGCGTCAACGCATTTAAAATATTATGGTGTGCTTCTCTCCGTACAATGGTACAATTGTACAATGGTACAATGAACTTAGGTTTCCCCGTTGTCAACTCAGCCGCTATAGTGACGCTCGAATAACACAAACATGGGAAGCACTAATCGGTTAGAGAACGACGCGACGTTATTCAAAGTTACTGTAGGGATGCGCGTTTTACCTTTTGAAAACAACGCAGAACACAGGCCACAATGCAAACAAATTCGTCGCGCAGCTTCAAGCAGCAACAGAGTTGATCCACCACTGAAAGGTATATTCCTTGATATTCAGATCAGACGCGTCACACACAGTGCTTTGAAAAAACGCAGAAAACGCAGAAAATATTCCGTGCAAAAGGAATATTCCGATGCAATCAAAAAACTACAGAAACCGTGTAAAAGATCTCGTGGCCTGTAATGCGCATTTCACAGAACCATTTCATTGCTGCAAAACGGCGCGCAAATTCGAAGTTGTTGTGTGCAGTGCGTGTGATGATTGTGATGCATTGTCCAGCACTGGACTAACAAAGCTTCTTCAGTGTACCAACACACTAAAACTGACGCATGTTATGCAATGTCCGCATGTCCCCTTTTTTGGACAAAATAAAGTGGCAGGTACATATATCCGTATATATCGTGTATACGCAGTATTACTAACCAAAAATAGTACGTTTCAGCAACTATAAAGGGTAAATCAACCATTAAATTGGGAAAAAGTGATCAAAATCACTGACAAATCAGCAATTTTGACAGCGGAATTAGCATTACCATCCAAAAATGTTTAGGTTGAAAGTATAGAGCCCTCTCCAATAGTGTCCCCTCCTGGTAAAGAGGGGTTGAAAGAATGGTGCCCCTGTGGCACTACTGAATGATTTACGGTATTGAAAAGGGCGTGTTCGCTTGCGTCCACAATTACTGAGATTGCCAACCCCGTTTACCGTAAGCCCATATGCGTGTATCCGCGTGTTGCTTAGAAATTGGCTTAGAGGGTCGCTCGCTGTTCGACTCTCTTTGTGAACTCCCTTCCACGCAGCGCAACGCCCTCTCCGGCGCTCCTTTCTGGATCAGTCAGTAGGAGATCGTCGGTTGTGTGCGATTTTCAGTTTAGGGAGTGGTTTGGTTTGGTTTTTGGTGCTTTTGGTTTGTATTGTACTTGGTCACGTCGTTGGAGCTTGGCGTGGCCCAGAGGGTTCGTGGTTCGTGCGTTCTGCCACGTGTCGCGCCAAATGTCAGATGGGACACGCCACACGGCTGCCACGCACGCGAACGGAGTTTACTGCCGTCATCTGGGGTCGCCGTCCGGCCTTGTCTGTAGCTAAGGAGCAAGCTCGCGGAACAAACCAGAGGCGCTGCCGCGCTGGACACGCCTCAGTGTTTGTCGTTGCACATGTCCCAAATCGCAACGACGCAATGACTCACGTTCGCGTGGCGATTCGTGCGAGTGACTTGCGATTGTATACCTCCTACCGGTTATCGCAGCAGCTGCGTTGAGCCGGTTCGTAACTGGTTCGTTGCGCGCGTAGGAATGAAACGGCAACGTCATTGCACAGGGACACGGTCTCCATGCAGTGGGGTGGGGGTCGGGGAGGGGAAGGGGACGTGGGCGTCGATTGCGCTCCCTCCCGCCAGTTGTTGTCGCTAGCGTCGCGTGGACCAGTCGTCAGTTGAGCCGACAGAAAAACTGGTGTAAGAAATGAAAGTCGTCGTGGGCGTTGTGGCGGTTCTGGCGGTGTGCTGCTGGCGGTCGGTGCACGGCATCTTCGGCAGCCTCGACATCGGCGAGCTCTTTGAGAAGGCCGATCTGAACGGCGAAGGGGCGTGCTGAATCGCTACGAAACGTGCAGGGCCGCGGTCGTGGAGTTGGACGGCCGAGTGCCGCGCAGGCTGGTCAAGCTCGCCTTCGACATGGCCGAAGGCAACGGCGACGGGTCGGTCATGCGATCCGGTAGGTCGGCGGCGGCTTGGTCGTGGAGGAGCGAAGGGGGGGGGGGGGTTGGTGGGACAGTGGGTTGGCGCGTGCGTGATGCAGAGGCGGCCGTGGTCGAGTCGAGTGGAAGCTGCAGCGGAAGTCGGGCCAGGGCGAGCTCATCGAGCTTATGTTCCACGACGCCGATCGCAACGGCAGCGGCGCGCTCGAGGTGCACGAGATCGGCCATGTCGGCGAGTTGACCGGGCATCAACAACTCCTTCCTTGTCCACGCCTTCAACTACATCGACCGAGACCGCAACCGCAGAGTCACCTTTCAAGGTGCAATGGTCGAGCGCCTATGTGTCGAATGACGACGACGCACCATAGAATGACCACACGTTCCAATACTCTTTTAAAAACATGAACCGAACTACTTCAGAGCTCATCCGATTCACAGACCTGGTGTTCAGCGGAAGTCGAGTTCAGGACGGACATATGAAGTGGAAACTCCACGATATTCCAAATAATCCAGACGATTTTTACGGATAAAATACAGTCAGGTGTGAATAAGTACTGTATGTAATCTCGATGCGTCAAATCCGGAAATATGCGGCTGCACCGGATGACTGATGCGTAGTCCCGGTCTGGGCTAGATTGCGTTGCATTAGGTGCGGGTAGTCCGAACTTACGACAACTTATTCCCAGATGTTGGGAAATTGGGGATCCGTTTTCCTGCTTGTGGTGAGTGCAGTGACAGACCGAATGCATCACTGGGACACCGTGAGAAAGCACGCGTCATCCGGAATTCTTAGTGAATTTAGCCAGTAGCGTTGCCAGTCTCGAGGTGGGGACAACAAAACATTAAACAGCGTGTGCCACCCAGGAGTATCAACGTATGACAAAGTTTCAACAAGATTGGTAAAACAACGCTTATTACAGTCACTTATTAAGAAAATTTCGGCCCATTTTGCACGTTCATTGGTGCTGCATGACCATTCGAATCAAAACACATCACCCCGCGCTTGAAAATAAGCGCCAGTGGAACTACCGACTTTGCTGGTTTCAATGCGCAACGAATATTCGCAGCCATTCTTTATTACTACACGCAGTCGCAGCACAACAACGGTTAAGAGGCGAAGACTAGCACATCTCGCCGGAGGCGTCGTCGTCGGCTACATGTTCATACACACAACCACGCATGACACAGCAATTTAAACACAGCGGCCACAGACACAGCAGAGCAGACACAACGATGAAACGCACTTACAAATTCGCGTCAAAGGATCAGCGCGCGTGAGAGTCGTGGCCGCTTGGCTCTATTTCTGCAGAGAGTCTCATTTGGAGCCACCGTATGCGGCGGCGGAGCCGCCAGCGCCGGCGTCGACGGCCGCTCCTCCTCCTCCGATGGCGTTGCCTTCGGCCGCCTTGTAGCGAAACAGGCCGCCCCGGTAGATCATGCGCGTGTACCTAGACAGAATGGTCGATTACAGAAAAAATCAACGACTGCTGCTTGTTTTATTCGATCTGGATTCCACTGCATGCATCTTGCCCTTTACGGTGAGCTAGCCAAATAGAGCTGCGCACCAGGCAGGCCACTCGTGAGGCGCGTATCGCTGCGCGTACGCCTTGATCGTCACCGTGCCCTCGTGCGCGCGGGCGTACTTTCTGAGGTGGGCGAGAGACAGCGGGCTGCCGCCAGACAGGAGAACCAGTCCTGCAAACGCTCCTCCGTGGTAGTGATTGGAGTTGAGCAATTCTTGATGCGAGCCAACAAAAGTGCGATTTGAACAAGTGGCTCGATAGAAACGATTTTTCGAAGGCTAACCGTATACCCGTGAAAAGCGCCAACCACCTAGTACATTGTATGTACTCTGTGAGTGGTGCTTACCATAAGCGGGGGAGGGGGCGGGGGTGCTTCTGGGGTGCATAGGTGCCTAAAAATTGCGTAGTAATAAAACATACTACTGCAACAATGGTGCATTTTGCATTATTGACCCATTTGTTATCGAAAAGAATGTCAAAAGACGCAGATATAGCCAATCCATAACGAGCACAAGATGCTTCTTCAATTCACCCATACCATAAATCCTCCAATAGTGCCCCCGGGGCACGATTGTTTCAATGTCTCTCAAGAGGGGGAATTATTAATTTCGTCAGATTTTTGCGCAATTTTAACATTTATGCAACACAAGCAAAACTTAACATTAAAATGCCCTGAAATGTCACACACAGAAAATATGTGTCATTTCATTTCACATGTGTCACACACATTTTAGGGCAGAAATGTGTCGGAATTTAAGAGTCAATGTCTGAGAAAGTGTAGGAAATGGACCCAAATTTGGTACACTTCGAAAAAAAAAATTTGAGCTGAGGGCATGGGTGTACTGACGTCAGGACGTGCACCAGCCGCCCTACACTTGTACGTACCGTACTCCGGCAATCTTCTCTCCAACTCCGGACTCCAGCGGCGCTGAACTTTCCCAAGGACGCCAGCCACCCGCCGACCAGTCTCCAGCGGCCAGGCGTCGCGTCTACCCCTCAAGCGCCGCCAAGCCAAGCCCCTGCCGACTGGACTGCATGCTGGCCCTCTGATCCAGCCGCCGTCGGCGCTCAAGGCTTGCCTATGGCCCAAGCGGCGTCCCTCAGCTGACAAGCAGCAGAGGCGGCGCGCTGCTGAAAGACCGGACTGGACACCCGCCGCACAGGCGAACGACGCCGAGATAGCGTCTCTCTCCCCTCCCCTCACTGCACATAAATACGCTCGCTGATTCGACAACCGACAGTTCGTGTACATATGAGTCTGTCCTTGTGAACCTCGCCGTTTCGTGCCCCGTTTCGTGTACTGTTCGCCAGTTGTACAGAAGTTTGTATAGAAGAACCTTGTACAGGCGCAGTCAGGCTTGCCGCTTCAGTACAGTGTTTCTGGAGCGTCAGACAGGATCCTCCTGGGCTTCTGACTGTCGGTTCGAGATCCGTCGGCTGTTGGTTAAGCCGCTACTTGTTCCAATCGCTGATATAAAACAGGGAAGATCGTAGAGTTGATCGGTGCGTCAGCGGGAGCTGTGTGCCCGGCAACGTGAGACCCACAAAGTGGGGAAGATCTGACTCGTCGGTCGGTGCGTCAGCGGGACCTGTGTGCCCGGCAACGTGAGACCTGTTCGTGGGAAAGATCGTAGAGTTGATCGGTGCGTCAGCGGGACCTGTGTGCCCGGCAACGTGAGACCCACTCAGTGGGGAAGATCGACTCGTCGGTCGGCGCGTCAGCGGGACCTGTGTGCCCGGCAACGTGAGACCCACTCAAGCACGCACCAGAGTTCACTTGCTCGACTCTGTGCCCAGAAGCGTGACGTCAGCAGCTTCAAATTGCTGAGCCGCATTTGCTGGCGATTGTTGCATGAGCGAGCCGCCTCCTAACGGCGACGACGACAACTCTCCACAACAACCACAGAATGGGGGCGCTGCACCCGTAGGGTAGGGACCTACAGAGCAGCACATTGACAACACGCTCCAAAGAGTTGAAGCTCCGTTGCACCAGCTCGGCAGCAGGACGCTGCAGGCTCAGCAGCAGGTGAACGCGCAGCTGACACAGCTTTCACGCAGTTTGCTTGAGACCAGAAATCGCAAGATCATCCTCGATGCTCTGCCCGGAGACGCACTTGACCTACCAGAAGGTAGTTGAATGGGTAGTCAATTTTGATAGGCGCATCGTTTCGCCTTGGACCGGAGAGCGGGCCAGCTGCAACACACTGCTGGAAACCCTTGTCGGTGATTGCCACCTCTCCGTTGATCAGTGCGCCTTCCAGTTCACAACTGAATTCAGTGGGCTGGAGGGGAGGAGCGGCGACGCGCTCTGATGACCTCCGTGACAAGGGTGGGCGCGCCTACCATGAGCGCTCTCTCGGTTCCGACCGAGAGATTGGTTGGCGTCACATGGCCAGCCGCTTCCGACCAGTGGAGCATCGTTGACACCACAGGCACGTAACACCAATACAACAATTGCGACAATCAACATGACAGCCATGACAATTTGTAAAGACCATGAGTCTTTGCACCCCTCTTCTTCCCCGCCACCCCCGTGTAGTCTTCGTCGTCACTGCGTGTGCGTCGCCCCTGTGTGTCTGCCTGTGCGTCGCTCGTGGCAGCCGGCCAGCCAGCCAGATAGCGACGCAGCGGACGGACGATCTGCGCACTTTGTGTGTGAAGGCTCCCCACCCCCCTTCCCCCCCTTGCGGACGTCTGGCGCACTTTGTGTGTACAGGCCTCCGTCTGTTCGTCTCCCCCCCCCCCCTTGCTCGCCCGTGAGAACGGCCTCTTCCGGTCGTTCTTCACTCTCGCTGCTTTCTTGGTTTGTGTGCCGCGACTTTTTGGAGAGTTTTGTAGAGCGCGTCGCCGACTGTTGTGCCTTCGGGCTTCGGGGCGTGGCTAGGCCGTCGCGAGGGCAGGGAATAGAGTGGAAGGAGAGGAAGGTGTCGGCGCCCTACATTGTAGCGTGGCGCGACACTGGCGTGGGTCAGAGCCGAAGCGAACTCGGGTCGGAATCGAAGCCGCGTCGGCAGGGGAAGGGGAGGAGCTTTGGGGGAGGGGTTTGGGGCGTAAGTGCGGTCGAGTGTGCGTGCGTGAGAGCCGACGGAGGCGACGTCCGGAACGTCCCTCGTCCGCTGTGCCGACATCGACGCCAGCAGAGCCGCCGTCCTGCCAGCTGCCTGCCCCGTTGCTGACAGCTTCTACAGTGGTGCCGCGACCGTGGAGGTACTGGTGCTCAGCCAGCACCCAGCCTCAGCTTCCCGATTTCCCCTCTTCTTCTGGTGCGCCCTCTTCGAGCGACGACCAAGAGGAGCAGCAGAGTCGAAGGAGAGTCGCCTCGGCAGAAGGAAGCGCCGGCGACTGAGAAGAGGATGCAGCCTCGAGCAGGCCACTGTTGGGCATGTCCCAGACTCGTGTCGCGCTGGGACGAGGAGTGCGGCGCGCCCGACTGCAGCAGGAGGCTGTGTGTGGACTGCCTGTCGGCGAAGGTGGACCCCACCATCAGGGTGGCGTGTCCCTGGTGCCTGCAGAGGGGCAGTGCCGCGTCGACAGCGCACGGCATCGGCACGGACAGCGGCGTCGATTGGAGCAGCCTGGACCGCCAGCAGAGGCGCAGTCTGCTCGTTGCGATGCTGTGCGAGCGGGAGTGGGCGAAGGTGAGGAGGGCTCAGCAGGGGCTGATGCAGCAGCCCCTCGCTAGCTCGTCCACGCCGGCCGCCGCCCCCTTGCCGACTGCGCCAGTCGTCCAGCCAGCGCAGCAGCAGCCAGCGACTTCTTGGTCCAGCGGAGCGTCCGCGTCGAGGAGAGCGACCGCCGCGCCGGAGGGAAGAGGCGCTGGCGAGTGCGGCGAGCCGAGTGGGTGGGTAGCGAGGCCGACAGGCTGTCTGGCCGTGGGGCAGGCGCCGGGCGCTGCCGCTAGCTACTCCACCGCCTCGCAGACGCCCTGGAGGGCGCCGCTGCCAGTCGAGAGTGGAGCGAGGAGAGCGCCAGAAGGAAGAGGCGCTGGAGCGAGCGGCTCGGCGAGCGGGTGTGCAGTGGGGCCGATGTGCTCTTCGGCCGCGGGTCTGGCGCCGGGCGCCGCCACCAGCAGCCACGCCACCGCTTCGCGGGCGCCCTTGGGAGCGCCGCCGCCAGCGGAGAGAGAGGCGCCGTGCTTTGCGCCTGTGGGAGGAGCGCCGCAAGGAGTTTGCGCGCCGGTTGGCTACCGACAGCCATTGGGGAGCGTGGGGCCGTTGGCGCCGACTGCGCCCGCCACGTGGAACGTCAGCGAGGACCAGCGAAGCAGAGCGCACCTGGAAGTGGGTCCTGGAGACGCGCGACAGTGCACGAATTCGTTTGTGCCTGTCGGCGCGAGCGCGCTGGGCGTCTGGGACGCGCCGCCACCGCTGCTGAGCAGCAGCGTTCTCCAGTCTGGGCCAGAGCGACTGAACGTTGTTCGTCCTCTCGCCGACCACCAGTCATCTGCGTCGTCTGCTAAGCTGAGCGTGGGTCTACACCCGCCAGTCCCACCGACGAAGGAGCTGCAGAGGCAGCAGCAGCAGCTGGAAGCAGGTAAGGACGGCACTTCTCCGCGGCAGGGCGGACAGCCAGTGCGCGCGAGTGGGCGCCCTGTGTCTGAGCAGACTGTGCCGCCGCTGCGCGTTGAGGAGTCGCCTGTCAAGGACGTGGAGCCGCTGCAGCAACAGGAGACGGTGTCTCCACAAGAGGAGGGACACGTGGCCGTGGTGGAGCGGAGCTCGCCCACCTTCTGCAGCAAGGCCGCCCAGGAGAGCTGGGAGGGCGCGTTGGACGTGCTCGTGGAGAGCGTCGTCGTGGAGGCCGCTGTGGAGGAGCAGTGCGCGCCGACCACCCGCCCCCAGTTCGAGAAAGAGTCAGAGGAGAAGGAGAAGAAGTCGCCACCCAGAGTGCAGTGTCTGGCGAGCAGGCCTTCCGGTCCTGTCAGTGACTCGACGAGTTCGCTGACAGCGCAGTGGAGCTGTGTCGGTGAGGAGCCGAGCGAGCGCCAGCTGCGAGCGACCGTGTTGGAGGCGCTCGACGACCACTGCAAGGTGCAGAGCTTGACGTCCAAGCAGAGCACGCCTCTGATGGCTGGCGAAGTCGTCGTCGACACGAAGTCGTCGTGGATGGCAGCCGCACTGCAGCGACTGGCCAAAGCCAAAGAAGAAATTGGCACCGCTCGAGGGCAGAGGGCCCTGCGAGTTGGCCGGCTCCGACGGAGGCACAGAACGTAAGACTCCGCAGTTGCGTCGAGCAGTTTCCCAAAGTCGAGTCGAGTCCAAAGGCGTCGGGTGCCAAGAGAGAAAGCGTCGAAGGAAGCGCCGTCGACGGAAGCGGGCTGACGTCGTGCGCGACGCGCCGCTGGGACGGATGTCGACAGCCAAGCAAGACGTGCCCACTTTGCCTGCGTCTTCTCGCCAAGGCGAGAGCGGGCTGGCAGTCTTCTGCACCGAAATGAGCGGACCGACGCTCATGCAGAAGCAGTCGTCGCAGAGTCGACACTCTGGCGATGACGTCAGCTGTCCGCAGCACGCGCAGTGCAGAGGTGGTGAGCACCGGAAGAAGCGTCGCTGGAGGAGAAGGCGTCACAAGAAGTCTCGCGGTCGTCGAGGTGGCTCCGACCCGGTCAAGGAGGCTTCTGGCGACTCGGAGAAGACCGCGGAGATGAAGTCGTCGGCGATGAAGGCTAGGGGCCAGCAGACAGTGTTGCCTAGCAGTAAGGGTGGCAGTTCTGCATCCCGCAAGACCAGCAGACAGGAACGCTCTCGTTCTTTGCGAGACGAGCACAGAGCCGAGGACGGCAATGTGTCTCGAGCCAAGGCGGAGCCGAAGCTGGGAACTGCTCACTCTCTGTCGACTGTCGAATGGCACTGTAGCGAGACGCCGTGGGTCAAGCAAGGCTCTTGGCTCACTGGCGAGGCGACCAGATCTCTCGCGGGACGAGTGAAGAGACAGAGGGACAAGCGCGCCATGGCCGGCAACTGCGAGTACGTCGGCGAGAATTCCGGTAACGCCGCGAAGGTCCAGAGCCACGACGTGCAGTTTCTGAACGCCACCGGCAAGGCCACCGACCAGGGCCAGGGCGACTTGTTCGCGACGGTCGGGCAGGCTCACTCTGCAGACAGGGTGCAGGCGCCGAGCGTCTCCAATGAGATGATGGCCCCTGAGGATGGTCACTTGCTCGGGAGGTCCAGTGAACTGGATGAGCAAGGCCGGGTGGGCATGTGGCAGTGGCTGGTGAAGAAGCTGGACAGCAGTCACTACCTGGTGAGCTGCACTTCGCGGGACGAAGTCAAAAAAACCGACGGAAAGCGACTGGAGGAGCGACTGGTGCCCTGGGCGAGTGTGATTGCGCACACTGTCCAGTGTGGCAAGCCGAACTGTCCAGTTGTGCCAAGTTGCGACAGCTGCAACAGCTGTGTCGAGGCCAGGAAAGTCGTTGACTTGGTGCAAGACCTGTCCAAGTCATACAGTGTCCCGCCGGCACTGCGCTCACTGGTGAGCAGCGTTGAGCTGGCTCCCAAGTGCAGCGAGCCGCACCTGTTCCGGCAGGGGACCGCTGAGGACAAGATCGAGGATGAGCAGCTGCGGCAGCTAGGCTACTGTTCCACTTGCTAAAGGCCCAAATGCAAGTGTGTGGTTCCCAATGTCAATTCGTCTGCTGCTATGAAGAGTGGACGGAGTCCACAAAAGAGGAGGGAGACTGTAAAGACCATGAGTCTTTGCACCCCTCTTCTTCCCCGCCACCCCCGTGTAGTCTTCGTCGTCACTGCGTGTGCGTCGCCCCTGTGTGTCTGCCTGTGCGTCGCTCGTGGCAGCCGGCCAGCCAGCCAGGTAGCGACGCAGCGGACTGACGATCTGCGCACTTTGTGTGTGAAGGCTCCCCACCCCCTTCCCCCCCTTGCGGACGTCTGGCGTACTTTGTGTGTACAGGCCTCCGTCTGTTCGTCGCCCCCCCCCCCCTTGCTCGCCCGTGAGAACGGCCTCTTCCGGTCGTTCTTCACTCTCGCTGCTTTCTTGGTTTGTGTGCCGCGACTTTTTGGAGAGTTTTGTAGAGCGCGTCGCCGACTGTTGTGCCTTCGGGCTTCGGGGCGTGGCTAGGCCGTCGCGAGGGCAGGGAATAGAGTGGAAGGAGAGGAAGGTGTCGGCGCCCTACATTGTAGCGTGGCGCGACACTGGCGCGGGTCAGAGCCGAAGCGAACTCGGGTCGGAATCGAAGCCGCGTCGGCAGGGGAAGGGGAGGAGCTTTGGGGGAGGGGTTTGGGGCGTAAGTGCGGTCGAGTGTGCGTGCGTGAGAGCCGACGGAGGCGACGTCCGGGACGTCCCTCGTCCGCTGTGCCGACATCGACGCCAGCAGAGCCGCCGTCCTGCCAGCTGCCTGCCCCGTTGCTGACAGCTTCTACAAATTGTGACAACCATTACAATTCCAGCAATTTCTTACCGCGCAGTCAAGCTCAGGAGGGTCCTGCCAATGGTCGGGCTGTCGCTGACGTCAGCGAGAGGGCATGGGGATGTAGGGTAGGGTAGGTCATGCACCCCTGTGTTGGTCAAACCCCCAACCCACCTCCATTCCAGAGATACAGGCAAAAATGTTCATAAAATTGCCAAAAAATATGGTTCTGCATAGGGTCGCACATTTTCGGGTACCACTTCCCACTCGATGCAGCCACCCTATAGGGGGGTATACCGTTGGGTAGGTGAGGGTTGGTGCTCCACCCACTCCAACCGCTGCCCTTCTCTGAGCTCCCACGGTTTTGCTAGAGGGCAAAATCCACAGTAAGTGAGGTGCCCAAATTTTGAAAATCGGCATTTTTACCCCCAAAACATAAATGACCCCTCCAGTTTCTACATACTAGAGGCGCATGTGTACATTAAGGCACACAACAAATGGTTTAGCGCATGTATGTGTGACGTTAATGCCCATGATCAGCACATAGCTTCATTTTATTGATCAGGAATGGCAAGCACCACATTGACAGTTGGTCGTGGCAAATTTGTGCACCAAATTCACTACTGCTCTGTTGATTGCAATGGGCGTTCACCCTGTTGACAGTTCGTTGCGCCAAATTCACTGCTGCTCAGTTGATCACGATGGGCGTTCACCCCATTGACAGTTGGTGGCACCAAATTCACTGCTGCTCTGTTGATCGCGATGGGCGTTCACCCCGTTGACAGTTGGTAGCACCAAATTTACTGCTGCTCTGTTGATCGCGATGGGCGTTTACCCTGTTGACAGTTGGTGGCGCCAAATTCACTACTGAGTGCTGATCTCTTGATCGTGATGGGCGTTAACCAAGTTGGGCAGGATGTATTGTGTCACACTTACAGTATGCATCTGCATTATTATGGGGGAGCATGCACAAATGGCTCACGATGTCAAGACTAGTCATTTGATATGCAATTCATCCAGGCGCAGATCATTTGCCATTTCTCAATTAGGCAAGATACAATGTACCACACTTACAGTATGAATTTGCATAATTATGCGGGAGCTCATGCAAATGCCCTGTGACGACTAGCCAAGTCATAATGCAATTCATCCATGTGGAATTCGTTTGGTACAACTTAGGCACTCAGGCTTAAGCTTAAGCTTAGGCTGAGGCATTGGCACGCACCAGCATCTGCTCATGGACGCACGCATGTGCACACGAGTGCGTGCTTGTGTGCGTGTGTGCGCGTGCTTGCGTGCGTGCATGCTGGTGCAGTAACCAATACTTACGTACACATATACACATATGCATATATACACATATACATATATACACCACACTTACAGTATGCATTTGCATATTTATGCGGGAGCATGTGCAAATGACTCGTGACATCAAGGCGAGTCATTCGATATGCAATTCATCAATGCGCAGTTCATTTTCCATTTTCCAATTAGGCGAGATACAATGTACCACACTTACAGTATGCATTTGCATAATTATGCGGGAGCATGTGCAAATGACTCGTGACGTCGAGGCGAGTCTTTTGATATGCAATTCATCCATGTGCAATTCGTTTGGTAGTGTTAATGTGTGCTGCAAACTTAGAAAATGCGCCATAACTACGGTATAGATTTGCATATCAAAAATCGACCTTGCCCATGACCATCTCGGGGTCGCGAGCATTCGATCGAGCCATCGTGCGCGCACGTAGGTCGAGTGGTTCGCGAGTTTATCCTAAACACACAAACAAACAAACAAACAAACAAACACGTGCGCGCGGCGCATTTGTAAGTAGATGTTAAACCGCTTTATATGACCATATACTGACAGAAATTTCGTCAAAAATTTCGAGGCCAGAGGCAGCCAAATAACCAAAAGTTTGAGTATTTTCGCAATTTGCACTGAAAACGCAATTTTCAATGTTGATTTTCTAGTGTGCTCGTTCATTGCATGTGACCAATTTATGCAATTTGGATTCGCCCCGACATGCTGAACAATCGATGGAGCGATTCAACGCGGTTTGCAAACCTTCATATATTTGTGCTTTTCACATGAACATTGAAAAAAATTTAAAAAACTTTTGTTTAATTGGCTGCCTCTGGCCTCGAAATTTGTGACAAAATTTCTGTCAGTATATGGTCAGATAAAGCGGTTTAACATATGTAGAAACTGGAGGGGACACTTATGTTTTGGGGGTAAAAATTCCGATTTTTCAAAATTTGGGCACCTCGCTTGCTGTGGATTTTGCCCTCTAGCAAAATCGTGGGAGCTCAGAGAAGGGCAGCGGTTGGAGTGGGTGGAGCACCGACCCTCACCTACCCAACGGTATACCCCCCTATAGGGTGGCTGCATCGAGTGGGAAGTGGTACCCGAAAATGTGCGACCCTATGCAGAACCACATTTTTCGGCAATTTTATGATCATTTTTGCCTGTATCTCTGGAATGGAGGGGCGTTGGGGGGTTTGACCAACACAGGGGTGCATGACCTACCCTACCCTACATCCCCATGCCCTCAGCTCAAATTTTATTTTTTTTCAAAGTGTCCGCGATTTCCTACACTTTCTCAGACATTGACTCTTAAAAATTTAATTGAAATACGTGTATTGCACACATTATTCCACACCATGCATGCACTTTTAATGCAACTGGGTAGCATTCAAAATTTAATTTTGGCGCGAATTTAAAATTGACTTGCCACCGGGGGGGGCACTATTGGAGGGGGGCTTCTATTGGAGTATTTACGGTATGTGACTAGAGAATATCCACCAAATTGTCACGATTGTGGAGCAGATCACGACTGTGGAGCCATGGGGAGGGAAGATTTGCGGCTTAAGATTGCCTCTGAGAGGTGCGTTTATCATACTGGTTGGGGGGGGGGGTGCTTGTCATGGGGTGCGCTTGTGCTAGGTTATACGGTATGGTACAATGTTAACTCCGACTCCAAACGCACCCAAAACCACCACAAGGCCGGCGAGCAGCGCGTTCGTAGCCATTTCGAAGCCCGATAAATCGTCGCAGTTTATCTCAGTGTTGGCAGTCTTCAGTTTTAGTGTTCAATTTATCGCAGTCTTCGAGGAAAACAATTAGGGACGGCTCTAAAAGGCGGAGAAGACGATCTAATGATGAAGATCGGGCCGGCCGCGGGGTCGGCGGAGGAAGAAGGCAGACAGACGCGCTCGTCTGACCAGCGGACGAAAAAACGTCGCCGACGGGCACGGGATGCGCGCGCGCGCTGTTGAGCGTTGTTTTGGGGCGTCCCCCCTCCCCCCCGCCGACGCGGAGGGTCAATAGGTCGGCGGGAGCGCGCGGCCCGCGCGAGCGAGCGCGCTGGAAAAGGAGATTCTCACTTTTAAGGAAGACGAAAGGCGACGACATCTGGCGCAGAAACGATCTCTCTCCGAGAATTTCAACAGTTTTCCCGACATGTTTGCATAGGTTTCCACGGAATTTTTAGCATTTTGACTGATGACTTGGGGGCGTTTACAATATATATCTCTTGGATTTTGAAGGGTCTTTTGGATTGGGCATGAGCGCGTCCTCGCGGTCGTCGAATACCAGTTGCGTCGGGCGTTTGAGAGGCATTGATTATACGGCAGACGTACCGGCAAGTCGAATAGAGTAATGACTCTCCCGAACAGTTTCTGATAGATAATGTCGGTCAAGCTCTCCGTGTCCACCGTCAGGTCGGTGGAGGAGCGCGCAAACGGCATGGGGACGCGCTCGAGGTCGGCCTGGCCGCACAGCACCTTCCAGGGCGAGTGGACCTTGATGAAAGTGGTCCGCACTGAAGCGCGCAGCCGACACCGGTCGTCCGGTGCCTGTCGAACCGGAGGCTTACGGTCTCTGGAGAGCTCCTTGGGCTCGAACTCCAGTTCCAGGCCCTCTCTGCGTAAGGCGGCCTCGAATTGCTTGCGGAAGAGGGCGCGCCGTCTCTCGCGACGCATTCCAGACTTGCTCGAAAAGCGCGGCTCGCGACACACCAGCACGAGATCGATCAGGCGCTCTCGGTCGGCAAAATATGAGCTCGGAGGCAAATTCCGTGGGATTTCCGTTACGTGCCGCCGCCCCTCCACAACTAGTCGGTTGAAGTCATCGACAGCCTCTGTTCGCGGATTTAGCGCGACGTTCAAAAGCTGGATTTTCTCTGAAGCGGTTCCAGACGATTTGTTCGGGGGTTTCGTTCTCATTGTAGACATTGTTAGCGCGGCAGTGCGCAATAATTGCAATTGGCGAAGTAACGTGAGCGGGACAACGTGGTGTGTGTGTGTGTGTGTGTGTGTGTGTGTGTGGGCGCGCGCGCGCGCGCGCACCCACAATCGCAGTGTAATTTTCGCGCTGTCTCTTCCAGCAAGGACGGCTCAATGCCACAACCCGCGGTCTCGACATTTCGCTACTACCGGTAACTACCATGCATACCATTTCTACACGAACCTACACTTGCGCGTCTCTATGCGGCTAGCTACGCCTGCAGCGAGCCGGACGGCGCACTGCAGTGTGGACGACGAAGCGAATGGGAATCAGAGTCTCGCTTTGGAGTGTAGAGCCTGGAGCGCCAGCTCGGCGGCGTGCAGAGCGCATCCGTAGTGAAGAGTGACGCCGGCGCCGCCGTGGCCATAGTTGTGGACGACTCGCTGGCCGCGCAGTTGCTCGCGCTCCAGACGCACGCTCGTCCGAGCGGGTCGGTGGCCCACGACGCGCTGCTTCACGACCGCGTTCTCAATGCAAACGCATTGTACAGTTAGGTCGCCCATCGCCGGTGGCACTCTCAACGCGACTACAACAGCACCTTCACCCAGGGCACGTATTGCGAGATGCCGCTCAGGACCTTACTGAAGTCTTCATCGCGGTAGTTCTGCGACCAGTCGTCCACTTGGGCCGTTGTGCCCAAGAGAACACTGTCACGGCTGCAAGAATTTCACTGGGCCTCGTGTCGCTGGTAACGGAGCTTTTCTTTTGCATGCACACCAAACCTGGGCAGGAGATGGTACTCTAATTCGTTGGTGCCAAAGAGAAGGAACTGCTTCTGCCAGGGGGCGTGCAGCCTCGCGACCTGCCCTCTGATAGGATACACTCTCGAATCTCCGACCAGCGCCCGAGCGCCGAGCCCAGTGCAGTTGACGACGACGTCGTACTTTGACGGACCCAGCTGAAGAAGCACGTCACGTCACTACGCTGCTCAGCGTCGAAAGAGACACTGCTCGAAGCCGCTTCACTTCGTCAATGTTCAGCAGATTCCTCTTTATAAACACGCCTCCGTTGAGCTCGAACTGCTTTGTCAGGTACGGCAGGTAGTAGCGAGGCTCAAGCAAAGTTGACGTGAAGAAATATCCGAACCTGAAGGTATCATTTTTTTAGTGGAAGGGCCGCACAAACAATCCTGTGTGCTGTGTGCTTGAAAAATGCACATTAAACTTAGTTGAGAATAATAATAATAATAATAATACAATCATACAACTGACTGTCTTTCCTGGACGCCAATGTCGCGAATCTCGGCTCTCTCGACACACCGGAAGTTTCTGACCAGACCGCTCACGTCAAACGGTTGGTCCTACACACGTTGACACGTTTTCCCCAAAACAGACGAGTCATAGCAAATACATTTCTAAATACCATGCACCTCGAAAGGGACGTCTGAAAAGAAATAGCCAGAAGAGATGGAAGCTCCACTGTTGTCGGGGTCGGTCCAAGCAAGACGCCACGTGTGCTGCAACGTCGGCACGGACCAGCGCCTGCAGTGACAGTGACACTCGGCCCTTTGGCAGCTGTATCGTAGTAGGCAGCCGCGTGTTCGTGCCTGATCAGCTCATGGGGCGTTTCTCCGAGGAGGTAAGGGCTCCACAGTCCAGCCACCAGGTCGCTCAACGTGTTCGGTGAGAATCGGTCCGCGATCACTGTCACCTGTTATACCAAGCGAATCAGTTCCTGCAGAGAACGCGTCAAATTATCGGCGGACCTTTGCTCTTGGCTCCTCAGTTTGAATTTGGACAGCGGTGGCCAAACCATTGATTCCCGCCCCCACTACAGCAATCGACATCTTCTTCGCGTTTCGTGAGGAGGCGCGCGACGGACAGAGACGTACAGTCGACTCTCGGCTAGCAGTGCTCACCTTGCAAATCCTTTAACGCAGCAAGCAGGCACTTTGGACAGTCGTGCGATGTTCGCTATGGGACTATGGGAGAGATAACAACCACTGCCATGCAACTGAGTGCACCGAGCTCCTTGAGACTGTGTCTCTGACGGTGGTACGTAAAACAAGATTGCATTGCGAAGCTTGAGGAAACTGGGCGGAGGGTAGATTTGCTTGCGTTGGAGGGTGGTATTAAAGTGGAGTGGAGACCAGTTACAGAACATTAACTATAAATGCATGAACCGCCTGACATTCCGATCTGCGCTTTACCTGTGCGCACTTTATTCTCGCGAGAGTTCTGTGTTGAGGTTTAATAAATTGGATTAGTGTTGTGTCAAGCGAACCTACTGCAAGGCGGTCGGCAAGGAGTAAGGACTCGCCAACAGGTGGGGGGTGAGGGTGGGAGAATAAACCAGAAATCGCAGGTACACTACACAACAGGTCGTCCACAACTATGGCCACGGCGGCGCCGGCGTCACTCTTCACTACGGATGCGCTCTGCACGCCGCCGAGCTGG
This sequence comes from Paralinhomoeus sp. GSCO2_6, assembly GCA_030248085.1. Taxonomy (NCBI): domain Eukaryota; kingdom Metazoa; phylum Nematoda; class Chromadorea; order Monhysterida; family Linhomoeidae; genus Paralinhomoeus; species Paralinhomoeus sp. GSCO2_6. The sequence continues at coordinate 53,663 of JASAMY010001591.1, read as the reverse complement.
CGCTCCAGGCTCTACACTCCAAAGCGAGACTCTGATTCCCATTCGCTTCGTCGTCCACACTGCAGTGCGCCGTCCGGCTCGCTGCAGGCGTAGCTAGCCGCATAGAGACGCGCAAGTGTAGGTTCGTGTAGAAATGGTATGCATGGTAGTTACCGGTAGTAGCGAAATGTCGAGACCGCGGGTTGTGGCATTGAGCCGTCCTTGCTGGAAGAGACAGCGCGAAAATTACACTGCGATTGTGGGTGCGCGCGCGCGCGCGCGCCCACACACACACACACACACACACACACACACACACACACACACACACACACCACGTTGTCCCGCTCACGTTACTTCGCCAATTGCAATTATTGCGCACTGCCGCGCTAACAATGTCTACAATGAGAACGAAACCCCCGAACAAATCGTCTGGAACCGCTTCAGAGAAAATCCAGCTTTTGAACGTCGCGCTAAATCCGCGAACAGAGGCTGTCGATGACTTCAACCGACTAGTTGTGGAGGGGCGGCGGCACGTAACGGAAATCCCACGGAATTTGCCTCCGAGCTCATATTTTGCCGACCGAGAGCGCCTGATCGATCTCGTGCTGGTGTGTCGCGAGCCGCGCTTTTCGAGCAAGTCTGGAATGCGTCGCGAGAGACGGCGCGCCCTCTTCCGCAAGCAATTCGAGGCCGCCTTACGCAGAGAGGGCCTGGAACTGGAGTTCGAGCCCAAGGAGCTCTCCAGAGACCGTAAGCCTCCGGTTCGACAGGCACCGGACGACCGGTGTCGGCTGCGCGCTTCAGTGCGGACCACTTTCATCAAGGTCCACTCGCCCTGGAAGGTGCTGTGCGGCCAGGCCGACCTCGAGCGCGTCCCCATGCCGTTTGCGCGCTCCTCCACCGACCTGACGGTGGACACGGAGAGCTTGACCGACATTATCTATCAGAAACTGTTCGGGAGAGTCATTACTCTATTCGACTTGCCGGTACGTCTGCCGTATAATCAATGCCTCTCAAACGCGTGGTCCATGTAAAGCGCTGCGCTCAGACTAGCTTCCGTCTGAGCGGTGCCCAACATTACGCGGCGCCGTTCCAAGCGAGCAAGGAGCAATTGTTTGCTGTGTCGAACAGGAAGACGTTCTTTTCGCCTGCGAACCGCATCTCGCTCACCTGGTCGATCGTCCAGCACGTCAACATCGAGCTGCGTCACGAGAGGGAACCACTCCAGAAGAAGAAGTCCGACAAAGGCGCCATAGAGGAAATGAAAAGGGTGAAAAGCTTGAATACCTATGTAGCTAGAAGAGAGAGCGTATTGCTTCACGGTATGCACGTACATCCATGCTGCTCAGGCTATAGAACTGTCCGAGCAGAAGAAACCATTAAACGAAACGGTGGAAACGGCCAACATTGACAGACTGCTGAAGGAGAAGGTGTACACGGCTGTGTATCCTCTGCACGATGCTGGCGTGCGCTTCGCCGCCGGAGGCATTGACTGTATGGAGATTTCCGTATGCTACTGTAAGTCGTGAATTCCAATGCGTTGGTCCTTTACAGTGGAAGACACCAACTTTGCCGACTTGCAAAGCATGTCAATTTCGAGGTGGCCCCTGAGAACGTACCTGCACGCCAGTTGGGCCAACTTTTCGCAATGTTTGAAGACACAACCGATCGACGTCATCCGAGACTATTTTGGTGTTAAGGTACTTATTTTTGGCGTGGTGCAATTGCTTATGCACACAGCCCACTTTGAGATCCAGTCAGTCACAATGCTTTCAGAAAGCGTTTTTCTTCGCGTTTATGGGCTTTTATACAAGAATGTTGCTGTTTCCTGCACTGATTGGAGTAGCAGCGACAGTGGCAGGAGTTGTACAGGCATATTCTCCAGGATACTATGCTGAATTGGTGAAAGAATACTGTGATTCTACGGCTGAGTACTACAACAAAACCATATGCCGAGACTGTGCCTCTCTGAGCTGTCATTTTCAAGAGGTGTGCATACCCTTGCTGCAACGCATGTCTGTTCTGTTCGAACGGCACATCTCGGTATCAGTATTCCATACTCTGAACAAGTGCGCGTGACAAATGCGCTTTCGAGTGCGCTCTCACAGGTCTATGAAAGTTGCGCTATGGCCCAGCTGACCGTGGTGTTTGACAACAACGTGTCGGCCGTTCTGTCGGTGGCGATGGTCGTGTGGGCGGCGGTCTTTCGCCAGTTGTGGCTCAAGCGTCAGACGCTGCTCTGCTGCAAGTGGCACGTCAACATGGAGGAGAAGGTCGAGAGCAACGTCACGGTCGGTTCCTTCTCCCTCGTCGACAGCGCATAAGAAATTGGAATTGGAGTTGGGTTTGCAGATGCGACCGGACTTTGCGATGAAAATCAAGTCGGTGGAACGCTGCGCTTATCGCCTTTAAGCTCCCTGGAATTTGCGTGCAATAAACGCTCGTTTAGGACTCGGAAGATCAACCCGTATAGTGGGAAGCCTCAATTATATTTTGGATGGCCAGATAAACATGCGCGACTTCTAATATCCCATTCTGCCATGTGGAGTTTCCACTTGTTGTCTTTGCCAAATTGGTGCAGTTAAAGATAATCGTTTGGTGCTTCAGGCTGTTTTTAATAACGGCGGTTCTTTTGCTCGCCCTGACTGTAATTGCCTATCACAAAATTGTGCAAGAAGTGTACCGCTGGTTGATACCACTGTGGATTGTGGAAATGAGCGGTGGCAGACCGATCGTTCAGCACCCAGTGTACAGCGTGTACACATTTGCCACGCTCACTTCTTGCATACTATTGGGCCTACTTATTGGACTAATGGGCAAATTATTTAGCAAGGTTGCTTATAAGCTGACCCTAATGGAAATGCCGAAGACAGAGAAACAGTTTGACGACAGCTTCATTACAAAGGTTTGTTCAATGCACTGGAAAGCTCCCTGGCCTTCTGGAATATTATGTATTTTTGTGGGGGTGATGCAATGGAGGGTGATGGAGGGCGATGCAATAGTTGTAGTGGAGAGAGGGGGATGTTATTTTCAAAATGGAAGGGTCAATGTGCGTGTTTACGTTGCACCGTCTCTCATCATGGGCATAAAATGCTTTCAGATAGTCGTGTTCAACATGGTGACCAACTTCTTGATCATGATCTATTTGGCTTTTGTTAAGTCGAACAATCTGTTCTTCCAAGGTTCCCCTATGGAGCAGTACAGTATCTTCGGCACCAATTCCCGCTGTCCCATCTTTGGCTGCACTTTGGAGATTGCCACTCAGCTGGTCGTCATCGTCGTTGGACGGCAGCTCTTTGAAGTTGGACGCTACGTCTTCGATGCGACGAGGCGAAAGCTGACACGCCTCGAGACAGCCAACGCAACGGACTATCGGCGAAAGTGCAGGTGTTGTTCGGCATTCGTAATCTTTTGAACCATTTCTGTAACTGATTCCTAAGCTTAAGCCTAAGCTGGTGGGGTTCCTCAAAGATGGTACTCACTTCGCCCACCACCCAAAACGACGACTCTACCAACCTGCGCTCCGATCGCTTTTCTTTTTTTTTCATTCCATTTTTAGAGTTTAGGTAGTTCCTATTTTGAGCAAAAGGCGCAGTACCTGTTAGAATGCTATTTGTGTGCACAAATACTTCAACGTGCCACCTTTTGTGAAAGTCTGCCTCCCCCCCCCCCTCAACTACATACGCCAAGGTCAATTTAGGTGGGAGGAAGATCTCAAGCTAGGAGCCGAAAGCAAGCTGCACCTGGACTACCTAAACCTCGTCATTCAATTTGGATTTGCTACACTGTTTGTGCCTGCGTTTCCACTAGCGCCTCTACTGGCGCTGATCAACAACATTTTCAAATTGAGAGCCCTGGCTCAGAATGCTTTGCTCAAAGAGCGGAGGTGACGGTGTACGGTAAAACATGTGATATGCCCGCGTTCCTATGCAGCATTTCGAATGCCCTCTGAGAGGGACGCGGGCTGGGCGGGAGCTTTGAATTTCATCGTACGAAACGCAACAGCAATGGTGCGAGGGCAGTGCACACAGCAGCACATCAACTCTACCTATACATGTTACATGTACATCGTACACACCAGTAATTGCAATTACGTACATTGTACCGGTACCTACATACATATCTACCTAGAACGCTGCACTGAGGGGACACACGTCACGCTATGCGCAAGACATTGGGTTGCTTGCATTGCAGGTGCTTTCCACAAAAGGCGAAAGGAATCGGAATTTGGCTGAAGTACGTGACGTTCATGGCCAACTTTGTCATTCTCTCGAACGCAAGTTACATCGCATTCTCAACGGTCTTCGTGGATCGACTGGTCTACGAGAATCTGATTTTCCCAAAGGCCGAGAGGGTGGCCGACAAAGTAAATCCCGAGCCACTGGAGCGCGAGACTTTCCTCGACTGGTCCACGACGAAGTTCGACACGTACACCTGGTGCACGCCCGAAGAAAAGCGAAATATTTCTCTTCTGGAAACCCTGAAACTCATCGAAGAGATTTTCGAAGACTTGACGGTGCCAGAACTAGACGCCAATGACACTCAGTTACTCAACGAGACCATCTTGACCATGCCATCTATTGCCGACATGTTCGCGAGCCACTTGAACTTGTCCAGCGTCCAAGAATTGGGACAGTTTCCAACAGTGTCTGTGACCAACTTAAAGGACAAGATAGAGCAAGTCTTTGAGGGGAGCACGACCAAGGGTGGCGGCTGCGCCGAGCTACGACAAAGGGCCCATGCCTAGTGAGTGCACGCCTGACCCAGCCCTGCGAGCTGAGTAAACGCCAGCACAAAAGAAGCAAATTCATTTAGCAAAGGCTCGTTGAATTACACAGTCGACTATTGTTACATTCAAGACTACAGGACCTTTAAAGATGGGGACTTCCATCGTACGATCAGATGGTACGTTGCGAGCACAGTGTATACCGTACACCTTTTAGCAGGGGCGAATCGCAACGAAATATTGAACAGTTGACAGGTATCAAGTAATAGTGGCAAAGGTGATCTTCGTTATCGTGCTCGAGCATTTTGTTTGGCTGGTCAAGGCGGCTGCGGCGGCGCTCATTCCCAGCGTTCCGGGGGTCACCATTCGCTTTGCTCAAGAGCAGAAAACGCTGCTTATGCACCGGAAGAGAGTGGGTTCTCTTCTTCTTTTAAAGGCGCTTAGTTCGTGCTAAATTTGCGTTTCGTCGATTGTTCAAGGAGCACGAGAAGCTCCAGAGACAGCTGGAGCGACAGCGACTGTTCAGCAAGCGAGCGAGCGCGCCACGGCGCGAGCCCAGTACGTCAGCAACTGGGACGAGCCTATTGGAACGGTTTCAAAGGTTTCGGAAGCGACGCGCTGCGAGCAACGAGGCGGGAGCCTCTATGGAGCGTCAACGTCTCCTGCAAGCCGAGGGAAAGCCGCGCCTGGGCGTGGTTCGCGACCTCGAGAGCGACGGGCTGTATCGGCGTCCGATAGTCTAGGAGACTCTGCTCGTATGAGAGGCGTCGTCGCGATGCCTCCCGTAAATATAGACCGACTGTCGTCGCTCGCCACATTGCAACCCACTTTATTGGCTCGTCTCGGGCGCGGCTCCCTAATCGGCGGAGGCACCGTAGAGACCTACTGACTTGTTGACGGCGAGTGCATCGTCAGCGCGAGAAGACGCCGAAGGCCGCTCTCATTGTCCGAGCGCGCTTCCCGTCGACCCATATTGACGCACAAAAGACGGAGTCGCTTCTTCAGCCCACTCTAATGACCTGCGCGCACCCCTCCCCCCCCCCCCCCCCAAGACCGCGGCTGTGTCCCTTTGAAGTCCACTTTCTCGTGCACGCCATTTCGTGCCAAGATGCGATCCTGTAATATTGCTGCTAGCTTCCTCCTCCTACTACAACCGTTCTTTCAGGTGTTTGATTTTGTGTATTTTCAGATACACAACATAAAAAAAACATGACCCGTGTTTTAACTGTAGAGTTGCCGAGGCATCGCAATCGACAACGGCTTGCGAGGCACGCCCACGCTCCAGTGTATGGGCGACATGATAATGTTCGGATTTCAAACAGAGAACAGTTTCAGCGGCAGAATTTTTGTCAAAGGTGTCGGCCGCGCAAACATTTGTGCCACGCACAGATAAAACCCCTGAGCTTAAGGTCGAGCAAAGGACCCGAACTGCTCGCAGACGTTTCCAGCGAGCCGCTCCCTGAACGTCACGTACACGATTCAACTGGGCGCTTGTGGAATGCGCAAGTTTGACGACGTTAGGCTTTGTTCGATCAGTTCTCCAGTAGAATAGCACAGGTTATACTCGCTTACAGGTGGACCCTGGCAGCACTTCAATGCTGATCACCGTTGTCATTTCGTTCCACCCGGTCTTCATCACGAAAGTGGACAAGGCTTTCCAGCTGCAGTGCCTCTTCCGCGAGACGTCCGTCACCGTGACCCAGAGCATCGACGTGAGGTAGGTGTAGTATGCACGTACATACATGCATTGTATGCAAATGTACATACCGGTAGGTAGGTACCTATGCGTGTCGTGCACTGAGAGCCGACTTCATGCGAAAAGCGTAAATTGTCCGCATTCCCAGCATGGTGCCTGTGTCGCCGCTGCGTGGGGGCGGGGAAACGGCCGAGTGCACGTACGAGATCCGCGCCCGCGACCCGGACGGCCCGCAGCTGCAGTTCACAACTGTCGGAGAGAAGGCGTTCCACGTCTGGGAGTGCACGGTCTCGGGAAGTGCGCGCTCTCGTCGTCCGCGTCCTCCCCTCCCCCCCCCAACTCCGCAAGTCGCGCACAATCCCTCCTCTCGCAGGAATGAACGACATGTACGGACTGCTGGTGAGCAACTGCCAGGCGAGAGACGCCATGTCCATGCTGCCGGTCACGATCGTCGACAGCAAAGGGTTGGCTTGAAATGGCTGACACTTCTGTATATGTACGTACCCTGTCTGTCTGGTGGATAAAAGAATCGGCGACCAATTCAGGTGCACAATTGATCCGGTTCTCATGGAGCAAATCCGCTACGACACGACCAAGACGCGGGCCTACGCCAGCACGCACGTCTACAAATACGCGGACGAAGCGGCGATCTACTTTCAGTGCGACATTCGCGTCTGCAACAGGGTCACTGGACAGTGCAACGACCTCACGGTTTGATGGGCCTCTGGCGGTCAAGACTGCTGACCACAACGTTGCTCTTCAGCCCCCGACGTGCGCTTTGGCAGTGCAGCGGGATCCGGACCCAGGTCCGGTGCTGAAGACGAGCATCAACTCTGCAGACAACTTGCTGCGCAGAGCGTTCAACTCGAAGCGCCGGCGCACACGGTCCCTCAGCTCGGGCGAGCAATCGGTGAATGACGACGCTGACAAGCAAGACACCGAGGACATTCCCCGTCTCAAGGTCAAGTCCGAACAAGTACTCGTGTTTGACAAGCCGCTGAGCAAGACGGCAGGTTCGCCTATGCGTATATTCTGGTGCTGATGCCATTCGCGACGATTCAGTGCGCTCCGTCGACAGTGGCCGCAGCAGCTCGCAGGCGCGCATCTTTCAAGTGCCAGTCGACAAGGCGCTGTCTCCGGAGGCGCTTCCGTTCTACAGGGACTCGTCGTCGCTTCGAGTCGGCTTGGAGACCGAGTCGTTGGACGGAGAGGACGAGTCAGCGCTACGCAACGTCGCCGCGTGGCTCGGCGGCAGCAGCGCGCAGTCTGCGCAAGTCGCCTGCGTGCCTGCGAGCCAGTTCGCCGTCATGTTCGTCTGCACGCTCGTCACGACCGGTCTTTGCGCGCTCGTTCTGACATCGAGCTGCTGGCGCGTCCTGCGCAAAGTCCACTGCTGCAAGGGCGCACGGGTCGCGGAGTGGCGCCTCAACTGGCCCTGGGCCTACGGCTACCCAGCGGCCCATCATCATCCGTCCCAGTCGGTGTGCGTGCCCAGCGAAATCTACGCGCCGCCATCCTACCGGGGATACTGCAAGTAGGGTCCACTGCACGTGTGGAGCGGGCTGACTGTTGGTTTCGCATTCTCTGTTTGTTGGTTTCGCATCCGCACGTTTTGTCAGTCGTGCAAGCGTTTTTGTGTTGAGCGATGCGATGCTACACGAAAACTGCTTGTCCCCTTCTACTCGCACTGCTAGATGTACGCGTGAACGAACAAGCACCACCGATGGCGCCAACAGTTTCTTGAGGCTGAATGATGCTGAAGGAATACAAAAAAATGAAGCACAGTCGAGTTCAAATCAGCTTCTCTTGAAGAGAGTTCACTCAAACAAACTTTGCTGCTGCGTGCGAATGCAAATTACCGTACCGTACTGTCCCTGCTGAAGCATTTGTCAATCTTGGATACTTGGATCACACTTCTGGAGGCATTCGGTGTGCTGCACTGGAGCAACATGTTTCCGTTTGTATGTAGGTACATACGTGGTTTACTACTAAACGCAGAGCCTTTGCCCGTTCTGTTCGTGCTTTCATCTGCGGCTATATTTTGAACCTATACCGTTAGTATGTGCCTATTATAATCCGTGGCATCGTCGACACAAAGGCGGCTTGAGCGCAGGCGAACTAATCCTTGTGTGGAGGGAATGGGGGGGGGGGTGGGGGGAAATGCCAGCAGCGTTGCTTGAACGGAATGTCGGAATTGTCAGTTGCTGGCGACAAGTGGCCTCTCAGTCCCTCCTGTTGACACTGGACGCTGCTGGTCGTTGGTTCTTTTGGCACCGTTCGGTCCGCTCTTGTCGACCCGCCTACTCGTCGTTCGTCGTCGTCCGCTCTTCGGGCAAACAGACTCTCGAGCGATCGCGTCGACGTCTTGGGCGTCTTTAGTTTTGACAACCGTCATCTTGCGACGACAGCGGCCGTGACACTCGCCTCCCTGTCGCGTGCTCTCCGGCACTTCTCCTATTTCGGGAGAACCCACCAGCATCGGACCAGCTTTCATTGTGACGAGGCTGCAGCGCTGTTGGAATAGAATATTGCCGAGCTCTTTTGGTGTGTGAGCTATACGAAGGCTCGCTCAGCCGACAGCAGCTGTTTAGGCGTTGCGCTAGAGGGCCCATTAATTTGCGTCGGCGACCCCCTTTTGCGGCGCCCTTTTCATCCATTGCGAGCGCCGCCTCAACCCTAAAAACTTGCTTCTCTGGCAGAGGAACTTTTCGCCTCCGAACGCATTTGCCACGCACGTGTTATTTATCGTCCTTGTCAATGCTGCGTCGTGACCAAACAGAACAAGACGCGGCGCCCAGTTGCGAAAGTTACGACTATGAGGCTCTGTCGCCCTCTCGCTCGCTGCAGCTCCCTCAAGAGCAGCAGTGGCGCGTGCCGCTCGGCAGGTCGACGAGCGTGAGACTCACGCGAATCGGCAGCATGGGGCAGCGGCTGGCGCGCGACATACGCCGACACACGCTTCACCTCCAACCCTTCAAAGGTGCGTGCGTGCGTGCGTGCGTGCGTGCGTGCGTGCGTGCGTGCGTGCGAGCGAGCGTGCGAGCGTGCGTGCGTGCGTGCGTGCGTGCGTGCGTGCGTGGGGCGTTCGTTCGTTCGTTCGTTCGTTCGTGGGTGCGTGTCTCGCCGTTTACGGAGGGTGGGGGGGGGCGTGGTGTGATGGACGGAGACGACTAGGCAAACGCTCGGCGAACGCGCATCGCTTTGTGGAGGAAAACTCAATTTTAGCGGTTGCTCGTGTTCCATGTCCCTTGGTAATTGGGCGCCGTGCTTTGGCTTGGCGCGATTATTGAACATTCATGCTCGGTGTTCCTTCCAAATTGTTATTCAGCCTGTAAAGCAAGCTGAGCTTGACGTGTTTGTCATGGCCATTCCAATAGGAGAAGACCCCCACTTCTCGCGGTACCGACGCTTACGTGAGGGTATGTGATGTGGGCACAAATGTCGCCGAGGATATATGTCAACTGCGTGCTTACTTGCTGCCAGCAACCAAAGTGTTGCACACACATTATAGATGAATATCAGATACAGCTCACCGTGTCGCATAGGTATGTAACTTACATATATTCAGATTCAGTGCAGCGCCCCTTCAAGCAATGAGTTGATAACTGCTAGATGGACAGTGTCTCTCCACCTCCAATAAGAACTCAATTTTGAGACTAAAGTGGCACTATTGGAGGAATTGGAGGAATGGCACTATTGGAGGAAAGTGGCACTATTGCCCTATAAATAGGTCTGCCCGTCTGGCACTTCATAAAATGCCTATCAATACACCAACTTACCTACTGTATGTACCGTAAATCCTCCAAAGAACGCCCCATCTAATGAACGCCCCCCCCCTCCAATGAACGCACAGGGTAGAGGGTGGGTTGAAAAAATAACGCCCAGAGCGTTCATTGGGGATTTACGTACCTATATATGTAGCTTATCAAATAGCGAATACTTGGCTGTGCCCGGGCGTCAAAAGAAGCTGGTTTCATTGTCACCGGCCGCTGTGAGATGCGACGACAACGGTGTCGGCGGCGCCGGTTTTCCAAGCAGCGAGCAGAGTGTAGCGAGCAAACAGAGCGTAAATGGCTGGCCCCCTGCCATTTGTAGGACAAGCAATCGGCGTCTCGACTCGACAGCGTCTCGCGGAGCGCGACGACGCTCTTGAGTGCCACGCCACCTGCCCCCCCCCCTCATCCCCCCCCCCCCAACACCCGTCCTAACGTATACCTGTAGCTCACAGCCGACCAGGCCTTTCGCGCTGACGGCCGCCGCAAATGTTCCTCTATAATTCGCTAATAAGACCCATGTCGCTGGCCAGAATTCGCGCGAAAGAACGACGTGCGTTGTACACATTCGCTTTAATAAAAATTGTGCTGGGGAACCGGACATCTCGGCGCCACCATTTCGGCGCTGGACACCTCGGCTCCGTGGTCATTTCGGCGACGGACGTTTCGGCGCCCGCTGGTTAGATTGGAGGGCACGCGTTGATCCGCACACCGATAAAGGCGAAGCCTGGCAGGCTTGGGCAGTCGGGCCTCGGCTGCCCAAGCACAAGAAGATGAAGGCGAGGGAGGCTGCCCAGTCGGCGGCCGCAGCAACCAACTGAGCCAACACGTCAGCGAGCTGGTGTCTTGCGCCGAAATGGCGGCGCCGAGATGTCCCAAACCCTTGTGCTGTACTATATCGGTAGTAGCGCACGTCATTTGCGAGCCTGGCCAAGTGAGCGGCGCTTGTAGACGTGGACTTTGACGACGTCGACGTGGCGCGCGTCTGCTTCCGACCGGAGAGCATCGAGTCCATCTGCAGCGCGACCAAGTTTTCAAAGTCCGAAGTACAGCTGCTCTATCGCAGTTTCAAGCAGGTGCGTTTGCGACGCATTCTTCTCTGCATGCACTGGAGTCTGGGGCTACATGAAATGCTGCGGTGAGCGAGCTGAGCGTTCTTCAGACGTGTCCAACGGGCACGGTGACGCGGGCTAGGTTCGGCGAGATCTACTCAGAATTCTTCCCCCAAGGCGACGCCTCCAAGTACGCCGCTCTCGTCTTCAACACCTTTGATCGCGACAACGATGGACAGCTCAACTTTGAGGTACAACACTGGCGCATTTAAAAAAAAACATACGATATCTACGTATTCGTTCCGTACCGTACGTATTCGTACGATTTCGTACCGTCTGCTCTGAGGAATTGGCGCTTTTCGTAAAGGGGTGGGGCATATCATGACTGAGGGCGTGACATTATCATGGCTGCGGTAATGCATATACCGTAAATCCTCCAGTAGTGCCCCCGGGGCACAATTTTTTCAACCTCTCCTTACCCGGGGGCACTATTGGAGGGGGGGCTCTATTATTTCAACCTTGCCGTACCCGGGGGCACTATTGGAGGGGGGGGCACTATTGGAGGGGGGGGGGGGTTGTATTGGAGGATTTACGGTACCTACCAACTGACATTTCACTCGCTGACATTACACGTTCATCCTTCCTAAAGCTTAAACCTTCAAAGTTCAGCTCGTGTAGGTGTTAAATTAATACCAGTCGACAAATTGAACATCGAAGTTTAGCCGATTGCCCGAAGCACGGCTCTCCAGTTGAAGCAGCCAATATTACAACTTCCTTACCTTCATAGTCTCGTCTCGTCTCAGGAGTTTGTGTTGGGCGTGTCGGTGGTGTCTCGGGGGACGGCGCGCGAGAAGCTCGAATGGGCGTTTGGCCTGTACGACGTGCACCGGCGGGGCTACATCGACCGCCAGGACGTGCTGCTCGTCTGCCGCGCCGTCTACGACCTCGTCGGCGACCACGCCCGGCCGCCCGTCCACGAAGCCGCCGTCGCGCAGCACGCGGACCTTGTACTCGCCGTACGTCTGCCCTGCCCCCCCCCCTTCCGCACCGTCCCCGTTCGCGCGTTCCCCATGACGCGGCGTGCTCTAGAAATTGCCCCTGGACCCGGAGGAGCGAATCAGTCGAGAGGCGTTCGTCGAAGCGTGCGAGAGCGACCCGGACATTTGGGCGTCGATGGCGCTCTTCGACTTCCCAGCGGTTACGAACACTCCCCGCAGCTCCGAGGCGCGAGAGAGGCACTTACAAAGAGTGTGATCAGATCGTGTATTGTATTTGTATGTACCTAAAAACCTACGTGTACTCTGCATTGGTTGTGCGTTGCACTCTGAACGAACGTGAAACGAGGAGCGCACGAGCGCTGGGGCCGTTCCATTTGAGAATTCAGTAAATTATTCAATTCTGTCTGTTGTTGGTGTTTTTCTTTTGTAACGTTTTTTCCCTCAGCAGAAGAAAGCTGTCAACTACGGAGACGCAGGGCGGACACTATGGCTGTTCGTGACCTTCTCCAACGAAGCGGGCCGGTGTTGGCTGATGCGGGCCGCGCTCGTAGTTGTGGTGTCTGCTCCAGGCGTCGTCGACGAGGCGGTTGGCGGTCGCCTCGGGCAGCTGGTAGACAAAAACGGCGAAGAAGGCGAGGACGGCCAGCGCGGCCAGCGCCCACAGCGCCTTGTACTTGAGGCCGTCCCACAGCGTGAAGCGGAGGAACGCCAGCGGAGACGCCCACGCGGCGAACGACGTCTCGGGCCGACTGCAGCAGCTTCGAGGCTTTCCCAGGCCCCAGAGGCTCGCTCTGCACGCCCAACTCACATTGGAAAGGCGAGCGCCTCGGGCGGGTCTCGACCTCGGCCGACGGGCCGCTGTTCCGCTTCCTGGTGCGTCACCAGGGAGAATTCAACGTCGACTTTTCCCTGAGGTGCGCTTTCAGTACATACACACAGCGGAGTTCGTCTGGGCGGGCTGGCAATAGCAGCCATCGTGTACGGTCCATCGGTGCTTACCGCGACCCGGTGCTCGCCTTGCTCGTCGACCATGCTAAACGGGTACCAACCGCGGATTCTCTTGCGCTTGAACAGATTGCAATAGACGGCGCGAGCCGGGTCGATCAGGTCCAGGTTGCAGAGATAGGCGGACTTTGCACCTCGAGGCATCTTGGTCAGATTCAACGCCAACGTGCCTAACAATGCCCGCGCATGCGTGTTTTTAGACTCCGCGCGTGCAAGATGCTCGGGGAGCGCACCCAGGTAGTCGTCTGCGCTCATCTGATCGGCGTCCCACACTTCCAAGGTCACTTTGGGCTCGACACGCTCCTCGTGCTCGGCTACGGAGTACCAGGCCTTAACGCTAGTGTACTGTATACTCCGACGTCGACACTGTACTATGCACACATTAGAGGTCATCAAAAACACATGCTCACCTGTTTCGTTCTCCAGATTATCTTCTCCTCCACATCCATGTAGTCAAATCGAAAGACAAAACGGTAGTTGAAGTTTCCCTTTCCATCAAGTGATCTTAAGTGAAACTGATCCGCTACGACTAGTCATCACGGCAGTGATTTGCTTGCACACCATCACATGATACCGTAGGTACGTAATTGTACTCGTGGTTGCAAGAAACAGTCACAGTACTGATTTTTGTCCCACCTGTAGTGAACATCTGTTCTTTGCGATTCCGCGTCTCTGTCAATCAAAAATCTGAAAGCATTTGCAAAAGAATGCTTTAGTCAATAGGAAATTTGAGAGATTTTTCTGACCCGAGAACGTATTGGTCGACGCTGCTGCCAGTCACCGGATTGAAGTCTCCAGCAGGCACATTTGACGTGTTCCAAATGGTCACGCGCAACTCGTAGCTAAAATTCAATGCTTTTGGCACACGCTGCGGTTTTGTTTTGAGAATAGACAAAAAAACGTTTTGGGCTTTCTCGCTGTGATGTTCACAGCTGGACGCAATGTACTGGCTCCCTCTCTTGGGAAGATGTCGACCCACATGTCCAAAGTTCCCTAAATTCATCTTCTCCGAAAATGTGTTGCCATTGGCCATTACCATGGACCTAGCACAGCCAAACTTCCTGGATAAATAATCGGCACCCTATTAACATTTGTGACATGTGGGTTGCCCCAACAGTTAGTGTTGTGTAGACATACATACAGGGTGTCCCACTATCTCTGGCCATTTTCCACCGGCACTTTCTCGCGCGTCCGTGCAGATATTTGGGTAGGACTTCTTTTGCTACAGAGCCCATATACATGATTGTTTCTTATGTCAAAACTACAGAAAAAATCTAGTGGATAAGCGGTTAGATATGGGCGTCGTCATCAACAATGCAACTGCGTTGATTTTTGAACTCGATTAAACTATGTACGATCAACCATTTCAACTGGAATCTCCGAAAGCAAAAGTCCGATATAAATTTTTGTTATTCAGCTCTTCTGAACTCTTGGGTTTGTCATTGTATACGGCCGATTTGAGATAGCCATGGCCCCAAAAAAGGAAATCGCAAGGGGCGGTCAGGTTCTGCGACTGAAGAGATGGTTTAGTGTGGCAGCACCTCACAGACCACTGTTCTTGAAGCAATCGTCCAGCCAATCTCCGATCTCTGTCACTGATGTCGCGCAATCCCACGTATGTATACTGTAGGTAAATCTGTTTAACACCCATGCTAACCGCTCTTTGATGAAAAATACGCGTTTCACTATCTCCACCATTGTATCCTACCCGTTCAAATGTGTGGAAAGCAAAAAGTGCACCCACATCTAACCGTTTATCCACTGGATTTTTCTGTAGGTTCTGACATAAGAAATAATCATGTATTGGCTCTGTAACAAAAGTACTCTCACCCAAAACTCTGCACGGACGAGCGAGAAAACGGCGGTTGAAAATGGCTAGAAATAGTGGGACATCCTATACTGTACTGGCTCTATTCATCATTCCCCTTTTGGCATTTCACCCAATGAAGAACTACAACGTTTGCATAGTGTAATGCACCATTTTACATCTTGTGAGTGCTTGCGTGCATGCGTGCGTGCGTTTGTGCGTGCGTGCGTGCGTGCTTACGTACGTGCGTGCGTGCGTGCGTGCCGGCGTGCGTGCGTGCGTGCGTGCGTGCCTGCGCGCGTGCGTGCCTGCGCGCGTGCGTACGTACGTGCGACTACATGATCATGGGGTCCTTCCTGCCTGTCTCGCAACCATGTGGCATTCAGTCACGCTGCATATGTGAATGCAGTGTGTTCCAGTCCAGGTAGGTCCTACCCCTAATAATTGCCACTGCCCCTTCCTATGCACGCGCACACAAAAAATGCCGAATATGTGACGTGTTGCTGCGTTTGGTTCAGTTTTTATACACGGCTTGTTCAAACTAAAGTTGATCAGCTGCAAACCGGAAGTGGCTATACATCAATGATGTGCCTTAATAAATACCCCTCTTTTTCGAACTGGACTTTTCGAACTCTTTTTTGAACAAAATAAGCGTCACATGTTCACCTTTTCTTGCAGCCACCTGCAAATCTTTCCTTAACGGCATATCAGCTACATACTTTGAACTGTTAATCCCCTAAGAAACGCAATACAACTCCAATAGTGCCCCAGGTAAAGAGAGGTTGAAAGTACAGGGTGGGCCAGCCTCGACTCCACCTCTTTGTTCACGTATATCTATGGGGTGGATGAAGCGATTTCGATGAAACATTAAGGACATGTATCAGTCAGTCTAACTTAGACTTCCTGCTGACCTGTTCAACTTTGAGGTTGTCAGATATGGCTTTATAGATAGCAATGTCCCTATGAGTTTGCATAAGGGGGTTATCATTAGTCAGCTCATTAGAATCGGACGGATCTGCAACTTTAAAGCAGCATTCATGGATCGAACAATTGAATTGATTAACACCTATTTGGGAAGGGGGTTCTCCAAGGCATTCATCGTTAATTGCGTGCTTTCATTCGCAGGAAGGTACGCTCCATTGTGGTGCTCGCTTGGATTCCCCAATCGTTCAGCAACTATTAAATTTTTGGATAGTCTGGTGTCTTCACAGGGCGCAGCATAGTCATAGAATTTTGTTTGCTTATGCCATAGTCGTAACAAAGTTTGCTTTATACCATACCCTCTTGTTGTTGTTTCCTCTTACCGTTTTCTCTATTGCCTTTGGGGAATTGCGTCTGTATAGTACTACGGTAACGGTAAGGCATTTTCGGGAATCGGGAGCCTTACACGCCATTGGAATTGGTACTTGTAAGCACTGGCCCCGTGGTGTCAGTGTCACCTGGCTTTATGGCTAGCAGCATCGATTCGGTGGCCAGCTAACTAGCACTTCCCGCATGTGGGTGCCCTGCCTTCCACTGGTTCTGCCACCCAAAACGACCAGGCGCCAGGGACGAAGAGGAAACAGGTTGGTTCTCATTTGGATTCACCACGCGCGTAAGTACCCAACCCACAGAGCCTTGTACTGAAGATGGGGCGACTCTGTGGGGAGCTAATTCTTGTCTACAAGTGAGCCCCGAAACAAGAATTAGCTCGGTCAGATGGAAATGTTGTAATTTCAAAATATGGTACTCGCTAATTTATTTGTGATCGTTTTAGGCATTTCGGCTTCACCCATTGGAAGCGGTGTTCATTTAGCCTTCACTTCTCCTTTTATTCAGCTAGATCTATTACGTTATTCAAAAGTTAAGCTTTAAATAATTTGCATACGGTAAAATGCGTGTTTTTAAAGAACTGTCGTGCTGCTTTTGAAACAAAGCATTTTTTGGGCGAGCATGTCGCGGCAGAAATTCTCTTTGGAACAGCGCGTTTGCATTGCAAAACAATTTTTTAAAACGGACAATCAAGCTGAAGTTATTCGTCAATTTAAAGTTGAGTTCCCAACGACTAAAGAACACAGAACACTCACTGTCTTAGCGAAAGTAACCAACCGTAACTGACCAAAATCAGGAAGTCGTTTACGCGCAAGGGTGCAAGATTCTTGCCGAATTCAAAGAGGCCATTAAAAATGCGTCACCTAACTTTGACGCTGAGCTTTGTTTAAAAATCTGCCGATCAATGACGAAACATGGAAAATGCGTCGGTTTCGACGGCAGCCATTTTGAAAACCTAAACCTGGTTGAATTTCGCTGAAACTTGGAGAAAGTTTAAGTTAGACTGTCTACTATAACTGATTAAAATTTCATCTTAATCGCTTCATCCACCCCCGAGATATACTTGAACAAAGAGGTGGACTCGAGGCTGGACCACCCTGTATAGTGCCACAGGTGCACTATTGGACGATTCACGGTAGGTATTACACGCGATAATGTTGCACCTGCACAATGCCGGGTTCAGCTGGCCGGTACAGACTGCGACTCTCGACGTGTTCCGGCACGAGTCGGCTTCCGACACCCGGCATCAAGTGCCAGTTGTGCAACGCGTAGAGTGCCACGTTCTCTGAGTCGACAGCGTTGTCTACAACGACTTGACGGTCGTCCTGCTGACCTGACGCATGCTACGTTATGCATGTAGTTATCACTATGAAATGGTCCATTTACACAAATAAACGGTATAGCAAAAATTCTGGAAAAGTATACGCTGGAGACGAACTGGGGGTCACAATTGCTGACTTTGCACTGTCCAATCCATTTTTTTTATCTAATGGTTAATTTTCCGTTAATAGTTGCTGAAATGGCTCGTATTGGGCACTATAATCTACAACTCGGTGTATACCCGAGCCGAGAGCACTATAGGAAGGGGTGGGGGACACACTCGGAGAATGCACGTTATAAACTGTGGTGTGACGTGCGGCTATGTACACACCTTCATTATCTCTTGGAGCAGTGAAGACTTGAGTACCGATCAAAACTTGACCTGGTCTGTAAAACGGCCCTTTGAGCCGAAACTGCTTGCACAGTTGAGACAGAATTTGACTTGGCTTGCGGCTGTCGCGCCAAGCATTGTATCCTGTAAAAGAGCACCGTTTAAAGCGAATAAAAAATTGGGCCCAGGAGTAGTTTGTGCCCCCCCCCCCGACCAAATGTTCTACAGAGGGGGGGTGGGGGGGGGGGCGCTAAAGTTTTCGACATTTGGAGTGGATAGTTGGGCGTTGGGCTCTGTCGACCGTGTGTACCAGATTGGCGTCTAGCTGAGCATGTGTACGAGAAACGCGTACATATTCTGAGGAAAGCCACTTGGAAAAAAATTGCAAATGCGGAGAATATGTACGCGAGACTCGTACACAGGGTCGTAGAGTAGCTGGGCTCTGTCGACCGTGTGTACCGGATTGGCGTCTAGCTGAGCATGTGTACGAGAACAGCGTACATATTCTGAGGAGAGCCACTTGGAAAAAAATTGCAAATGCGGAGAATATGTACGTGAGACTCGTACACAGGGTCGTAGAGTAGCTGGGCTCTGTCGACCGTGTGTACCGGATTGGCGTCTAGCTGAGCATGTGTACGAGAAAAGCGTAAATATTCTGAGGAGAGCCACTTGGAAAAAAATTGCAAATGCGGAGAATATGTACGCAAGACTCGTACACAGGGTCGTAGAGTAGCAACTGGCCGTGTGTACGAGAAAAGTGTACATATTCTGAGGAAAGCCACTTGGAAAAAAATTGCAAATACGGAGAATATGTACGAAAGACTCGTACACAGGGCCCTAGAGTACCAACGACCGTGTGTACGAGAAAAGCGTACATATTCTGAGGAAAGCCACTTGGAAAAAAATTGCAAATGCGGAGCATATGTACGCGAGACTCGTACACGGGGTGGTAGAGTAGCTGGGCTCTGTCGACCATGTGTACCGGATTGGCGTCTAGCTGAGCATGTGTACGAGAACAGCGTACATATTCTGAGGAGAGCCACTTGGAAAAAAATTGCAAATGCGGAGAATATGTACGCGAGACTCGTACACAGGGTCGTAGAGTAGCTGGGCTCTGTCGACCGTGTGTACCGGATTGGCGTCTAGCTGAGCATGTGTACGAGAAAAGCGTACATATTCTGAGGAGAGCCACTTGGAAAAAAATTGCAAATGCGGAGAATATGTACGCGAGACTCGTACACAGGGTCGTAGAGTAGCTGGGTTCTGTCGACCGTGTGTACCGGATTGGCGTCTAGCTGAGCATGTGTACGAGAAAAGCGTACATATTCTGAGGAAGGCCACTTGGAAAAAAATTGCAAATACGGAGAATATGTACGCAAGACTCGTACACAGGGTCGTAGAGTAGCAACTGGCCGTGTGTACGAGAAAAGTGTACTATTCTGAGGAAAGCCACTTGGAAAAAATTGCAAATACGGAGAATATGTACGCGAGACTCGTACACAGGGTCGTAGAGTAGCTGGGCTCTGTCGACCGTGTGTACCTGATTGGCGTCTAGCTGAGCATGTGTACGAGAACAGCGTACATATTCTGAGGAGAGCCACTTGGAAAAAATTGCAAATATGGAGAATATGACGCAAGACTCGTACACAGGGCCGTAGAGTAGCAACTAGCCGTGTGTACGAGAAAAGCGTACATATTCTCAGCAAAGCCACATGGAAAAAAATTGCAAGTGCGGAGAATATGTACGCAAGACTCGTACACAGGGCCCTAGAGTACCAACTAGGCGTGTGTACGAGAAAAGCGTACATATTCTGAGGAAAGCCACTTGGAAAAAAATTGCAAATGTGGAGAATATGTACGCAAGACTCGTACACAGGGCCGTAGAGTACCAACTGGCCGTGCGTACGAGAAAAGCGTACATATTCTGAGCTAAGCCACATGGAAAAAAATTGCAAATGCAGAGAATATGTACGCAAGACTCGTACACAGGGCCGTAGAGTAGCAACTAGCCGTGTGTACGAGAAAAGCGTACATATTCTCAGCAAAGCCACATGGAAAAAAATGGCAAATGCAGAGAATATGTACGCAAGACTCGTACACATGGCCGTAGAGTACGCAACGACCCATGTGTATGAGAAGCGACCCATATTCTGAGCTTACCCGCATGCAAAAAAGCTGCAAATGCGGAGAATATGTACGCAAGAGTCGTACACATACTGCCGGAGTGCGCAACGGCCCATGTGTACGAGAAAAGCGTCCATATTCCGAGCTTACCCACATGGAAAAAAATTGCAAATGCGGAGAATATGTACGCAAGACTCGTACAGATGGCACTAGAGTATGCAACGGCCCTTGTGTACTAGAAAAGCGTGCATATTCTGAGCTTACACCACATGGAAAAAAAATTGCAAATGCGGAGAATATGTATGCAAGGCTCGTACACAGTGCTAGAGTACACAACGGCCCATGTGTACGAGAAAGGCTCCATATTCCGAGCTTACCCACATGCAAAAAAGTTGCAAATACGGAGAATATGTATGCAAGACTGGTACACATAGTGCTACGGTGGGGGGGGGGAGGTTGCAGTAAGGAAGGGTGTGGGTGGGGGGGGGGGAGGGACCTGGACTACTATGGTGCAGACATAGAGGGGGGGGGGAAGGAAGGAGCGAGTATATGTACGGGACAGGTGTCCCTATTCTGAAGCTACCCATGTGTGGGGAAATTGCAATTGCAGACACTCATCCGGTACAGGGTGTATCAAAACTATATGCTCTCCCCCTAGAGAAATACTGGTTGGACGGATTTAGCTGAAATTCAACATAGATGTAGGCCCAACAAAAATACATGACCAAATTAAATGTCGTGCAAATCGAACAACCGAGCGTCGAGATATGAGCAGTCATCCAAGGAACAGTGAAAAATCTTGCTCCTGTCACCACTTGACCCGTTTCTTGGCGAATCAGCAGTGGTAGGCCGACGACGGATTGATCGGTGATGGCCAAGTCATGCGGCTCTCTGTTCCAGTGCTCGGTGACCCATCGTTCCGATCGCTTGGCTTCAGATCTACCCATTTTCTGGTGATGAACTGTGCAGTGTGTGCACCTGCGTCGAGTGCCATTCGGAAAGTGACTGCAGCCGCTTCATCGACGAGGCGCCCTTGGTCAGTGTCGTTGACCTTTCGTTAGCGCAAAATGTCCCTCGTTTGAATTGTTTACCATTCAACGAGGAATTGTTGCCATAAAAACACTCTTCTTCACTGTACCTTGGATTATTGGTCATATCTCGACGCTCGGTTGTTCGATTTGCATGAAATTTAATTTGGTCATGTATTTTTGTTGGGCCTACATCTGTGTTGAATTTCAGCTAAATCGGTCCAATCAGTATTTCCCTAGGGGGGGGGAGCATATAGTTTTGATACACCCTGTACACANGCTCCTACACTAACTAGCAACTGTAAAATACTATGGAAGTGGTGTCGCATGTGCACATAGAAGTGGTGTCGCATGTGCACACACGCATGCACGCACGCACGCACGCACGCACGCACGCACGCACGCACGCACGCACGCACGAACGCACGCACGCACGCACGCACGCACGCACGCACGCACGCACGCACGCACGCACGCACGCACGCACGCACGCACGAACGCACGCACGCACGCACGCACGCACGCACGCACGCACGCACGCTCGCACGCACGCACGCATGCACGCACGCACGCACGCACACGTAGCCATGCACGCACTGGCAGGCATGCACGCAATGACACGCACGCACCGCCATGCACGAATGGGCAGTTGTGTACTCTAGCAGTATGTGTACGAGTCTTGCATAAATATTCTCCGTATTTGCAACTTTTTTGCATGTGGGTAGGCTCGGAATATGGACGCCCTTCTTGTACACATGGGCCTTTGTGTACTGTAGCACTATGTGTACGAGTCTTGCGTACATATTCTCCGCATTTGCAATTGTTTTCCAAGTGGCTTTCCTCAGAATATGTACGCTTTTCTCATACACATGCTCAGCTAGACGCCAATCCCGTACACACGGTCGACAAGAGGGTACTCTACGGCCCTGTGTACGAGTCTTGCGTACATATTCTCTGCATTTGCAATTATTTTCCATTTGGCTTTCCTCAGAATATGTACGCTTTTCTCGTACACATGCTCAGCTAGACGCCAATCCCGTACACATGGTCAACAAGAGGGTACTCTACGGCCCTGTGTACGAGTCTTGCGTACATATTCTCTGTATTTGCAATTTTTTTCCATGTGGCTTTCCTCAGAATATGTACGCTTTTCTCGTACACATGCTCAGCTAGACGCCAATCCCGTACACACGGTCGACAAGAGGGTACTCTACGGCCCTGTGTACGAGTCTTGCGTACATATTCTCCGTATTTGCAATTTTTTTCCAAGTTGCTTTCCTCAGGGTATGTACGCTTTTCTCATACACATGCTCAGCTATACGCCAATCCCGTACACACGGTCGACAAGAGGGTACTCTATGGCCCTGTGTACGAGTCTTGCGTACATATTCTCCATATTTGCAATTTTTTTCCAAGTGGCCTTCCTCAGAATATGTACGCTTTTCTCGTACACACGGTCGTTGATACTCTAAGGCCCTGTGTACGAGTCTTGCGTACATATTCTCCGTATTTGCAATTTTTTTCCAAGTGGCTTTCCTCAGAATATGTACGCTTTTCTCGTACACAGGGTCGTTGTTACTCTAGGGCCCTGTGTACGAGTCTTGCGTACATATTCTCCATATTTGCAATTTTTTTCCAAGTGGCTTTCCTCGGAATATGTACGCTTTTCTCGTACACATGCTCAGCTAGACGCCAATCCCGTACACACGGTCGACAAGAGGGTAGTCTACGGCCCTGTGTACACACGGTCGTTGGTACTCTAGGGCCCTGTGTACAAATCTTGCGTAGGTACATATTCTCCATATTTGCAATTTTGTTCCAAGTGGCTTTCCTCAGAATATGTACACTTTTCTCGTACACAGGGTCGTTGGTACTCTAGGGCCCTGTGTACGAGTCTTGCGTACATATTCTCCGTATTTGCAATTTTTTTCCAAGTGGCTTTCCTCAGAATATGTACGCTTTTCTCATTCTCCATATTTGCAATTTTTTTCCAAGTGGCTTTCCTCAGAATATGTACGCTTTTCTCGTACACACAGTCGTTGGTACTCTAGGGCCCTGTGTAAGCGTCTACCTAAACAAATTCAACTGCGTATTCACACATACACATCTTGCGTACATATTCTCCATATTTGCAATTTTTTTCCAAGTGGCCTTCCTCAGAATATGTACGCTTTTCTCGTACACATGGTCGTTGGTACTCTAGGGCCCTGTGTACGAGTCTTGCGTACATATTCTCCGTATTTGCAATTTTTTTCCAAGTGGCTTTCCTCAGAATATGTACGCTTTTCTCATACACACGGTCGTTGGTACTCTAGGGCCCTGTGTACGAGTCTTGCGTACATATTCTCTGTATTTGCAATTTTTTTCCAAGTGGCTCTCCTCAGAATATGTACGCTTTTCTCGTACACACGGTCGTTGGTACTCTACGGCCCTGTGTACGAGTCTTGCGTACATATTCTCCATATTTGCAATTTTTTTCCAAGTGGCCTTCCTCAGAATATGTACGCTTTTCTCGTACACACGGTCGTTGATACTCTAGGGCCCTGTGTACGAGTCTTGCGTACATATTCTCCGTATTTGCAATTTTTTTCCAAGTGGCTTTCCTCAGAATATGTACACTTTTCTCATTCTCCATATTTGCAATTTTTTTTCCAAGTGGCTTTCCTCAGAATATGTACGCTTTTCTCGTACACACAGTCGTTGGTACTCTAGGGCCCTGTGTACGAATCTTGCGTACATATTCTCCGTATTTGCAATTTTTTTCCAAGTGGCTTTCCTCAGAATATGTACACTTTTCTCGTACACATGGTCGTTGGTACTCTAGGGCCCTGTGTACGAATCTTGCGTACATATTCTCCGTATTTGCAATTTTTTTCCAAGTGGCTTTCCTCAAAATATGTATGCTTTTCTCGTACACACGGTCGTTGGTACTCTAGGGCCCTGTGTACAAATCTTGCGTAGGTACATATTCTCCATATTTGCAATTTTTTTACAAGTGGCTTTCCTCAGAATATGTACGCTTTTCTCGTACACAGGGTCGTTGGTACTCTAGGGCCCTGTGTACGAGTCTTGCGTACATATTCTCCGTATTTGCAATTTTTTTCCAAGTGGCTTTCCTCAGAATATGTACGCTTTTCTCATTCTCCATATTTGCAATTTTTTTTCCAAGTGGCTTTCCTCAGAATATGTACGCTTTTCTCGTACACACAGTCGTTGGTACTCTAGGGCCCTGTGTATGAGTCTCCATACACATATTCAAGTGCGTATTCACACATACACATCTTGCGTACATATTCTCCGTATTTGCAATTTTTTTCCAAGTGGCCTTCCTCAGAATATGTACGCTTTTCTCGTACACACGGTCGTTGGTACTCTAGGGCCCTGTGTACGAGTCTTGCATACATATTCTCCGTATTTGCAATTTTTTTCCAAGTGGCTTTCCTCAGAATATGTACGCTTTTCTCGTACACACGGTCGTTGGTACTCTACGGCCCTGTGTACGAGTCTTGCATACATATTCTCCGTATTTGCAATTTTTTTCCAAGTGGCCTTCCTCAGAATATGTACGCTTTTCTCGTACACACTCGTGTAAAGTGGGGGGGGGGGGGGGGGGGGGTCGTGGTACTCTACGGCCCTGTGTACGAGTCTTGCGTACATATTCTCTGTATTTGCAATTTTTTTCCAAGTGGCTATCCTCAGAATATGTACGCTTTTCTCGTACACACGGTCGTTGGTACTCTACGGCCCTGT
This sequence comes from Paralinhomoeus sp. GSCO2_6, assembly GCA_030248085.1. Classification (NCBI taxonomy): domain Eukaryota; kingdom Metazoa; phylum Nematoda; class Chromadorea; order Monhysterida; family Linhomoeidae; genus Paralinhomoeus; species Paralinhomoeus sp. GSCO2_6. The sequence goes on along the minus strand of JASAMY010001591.1, from coordinate 28,760 downwards.
GTACGAGTCTTGCGTACATATTCTCCGTATTTGCAATTTTTTTCCAAGTGGCCTTCCTCAGAATATGTACGCTTTTCTCGTACACACGGTCGTTGATACTCTAGGGCCCTGTGTACGAGTCTTGCATACATATTCTCCATATTTGCAATTTTTTTCCAAGTGGCTTTCCTCAGAATATGTACGCTTTTCTCGTACACACGGTCGTTGGTACTCTAGGGCCCTGTGTACGAGTCTTGCATACATATTCTCTGTATTTGCAATTTTTTTCCAAGTGGCTCTCCTCAGAATATGTACGCTTTTCTCGTACACAGGGTCGTTGGTACTCTAAGGCCCTGTGTACGAGTCTTGCGTACATATTCTCTGTATTTGCAATTTTTTTCCAAGTGGCTTTCCTCAGAATATGTACGCTTTTCTCGTACACACGGTCGTTGGTACTCTAGGGCCCTGTGTACGAGTCTTGCATACATATTCTCTGTATTTGCAATTTTTTTCCAAGTGGCTCTCCTCAGAATATGTACGCTTTTCTCGTACACACAGTCGTTGGTACTCTAGGGCCCTGTGTACGAGTCTTGCGTACATATTCTCCGTATTTTCAATTTTTTTACAAGAGGCCGTCCTCCGAATAAGTACGCTTTTCTCGTACACACAGTCGTTGATACTCTAGGGCCCTGTGTACGAGTCTTGCGTACATATTCTCCGTATTTGCAATTTTTTTCCAAGTGGCTTTCCTCAGAATATGTACGCTTTTCTCGTACACACGGTCGTTGGTACTCTAGGGCCCTGTGTACGAGTCTTGCATACATATTCTCTGTATTTGCAATTTTTTTCCAAGTGGCTCTCCTCAGAATATGTACGCTTTTCTCGTACACATGGTCGTTGGTACTCTACGGCCCTGTGTACGAGTCTTGCGTACATATTCTCTGTATTTGCAATTTTTTTCCAAGTGGCTCTCCTCAGAATATGTACGCTTTTCTCGTACACACGGTCGTTGGTACTCTAGGGCCCAGTGTACGAGTCTTGCGTACATATTCTCTGTATTTGCAATTTTTTTCCAAGTGGCTCTCCTCAGAATATGTACGCTTTTCTCGTACACACGGTCGTTGATACTCTAGGGCCCTGTGTACGAGTCTTGCGTACATATTCTCCATATTTGCAATTTTTTTCCAAGTGGCCTTCCTCAGAATATGTACGCTTTTCTCGTACACACGGTTGTTGATACTCTAGGGCCCTGTGTACGAGTCTTGCGTACATATTCTCCGTATTTGCAATTTTTTTCCAAGTGGCTTTCCTCAGAATATGTACGCTTTTCTCGTACACACGGTCGTTGGTACTCTAGGGCCCTGTGTACGAGTCTTGCATACATATTCTCTGTATTTGCAATTTTTTTCCAAGTGGCTCTCCTCAGAATATGTACGCTTTTCTCGTACACATGGTCGTTGGTACTCTACGGCCCTGTGTACGAGTCTTGCGTACATATTCTCTGTATTTGCAATTTTTTTCCAAGTGGCTCTCCTCAGAATATGTACGCTTTTCTCGTACACATGGTCGTTGGTACTCTACGGCCCTGTGTACGAGTCTTGCGTACATATTCTCCGTATTTGCAATTTTTTTCCAAGTGGCCTTCCTCAGAATATGTACGCTTTTCTCGTACACACGGTCGTTGATACTCTAGGGCCCTGTGTACGAGTCTTGCGTACATATTCTCCATATTTGCAATTTTTTTCCAAGTGGCTCTCCTCAGAATATGTACGCTTTTCTCGTACACACGGTCGTTGGTACTCTACGGCCCTGTGTACGAGTCTTGCGTACATATTCTCCGTATTTGCAATTTTTTTCCAAGTGGCCTTCCTCAGAATATGTACGCTTTTCTCGTACACACGGTCGTTGATACTCTACGGCCCTGTGTACGAGTCTTGCGTACATATTCTCTGTATTTGCAATTTTTTTCCAAGTGGCTCTCCTCAGAATATGTACGCTTTTCTCGTACACACGGTCGTTGGTACTCTACGGCCCTGTGTACGAGTCTTGCGTACATATTCTCCGTATTTGCAATTTTTTTCCAAGTGGCCTTCCTCAGAATATGTACGCTTTTCTCGTACACACGGTCGTTGATACTCTAGGGCCCTGTGTACGAGTCTTGTGTACATATTCTCCATATTTGCAATTTTTTTCCAAGTGGCTTTCCTCAGAATATGTACGCTTTTCTCGTACACACGGTCGTTGGTACTCTAGGGCCCTGTGTACGAGTCTTGCATACATATTCTCTGTATTTGCAATTTTTTTCCAAGTGGCTCTCCTCAGAATATGTACGCTTTTCTCGTACACATGGTCGTTGGTACTCTACGGCCCTGTGTACGAGTCTTGCGTACATATTCTCTGTATTTGCAATTTTTTTCCAAGTGGCTTTCCTCAGAATATGTACGCTTTTCTCGTACACATGGTCGTTGGTACTCTAGGGCCCTGTGTACGAGTCTTGCATACATATTCTCTGTATTTGCAATTTTTTTCCAAGTGGCTCTCCTCAGAATATGTACGCTTTTCTCGTACACACGGTCGTTGATACTCTAGGGCCCTGTGTACGAGTCTTGCGTACATATTCTCCGTATTTGCAATTTTTTTCCAAGTGGCCTTCCTCAGAATATGTACGCTTTTCTCGTACACACAGTCGTTGATACTCTAGGGCCCTGTGTACGAGTCTTGCGTACATATTCTCCGTATTTGCAATTTTTTTCCAAGTGGCTTTCCTCAGAATATGTACGCTTTTCTCGTACACACGGTCGTTGGTACTCTAGGGCCCTGTGTACGAGTCTTGCATACATATTCTCTGTATTTGCAATTTTTTTCCAAGTGGCTCTCCTCAGAATATGTACGCTTTTCTCGTACACATGGTCGTTGGTACTCTACGGCCCTGTGTACGAGTCTTGCGTACATATTCTCTGTATTTGCAATTTTTTTCCAAGTGGCTCTCCTCAGAATATGTACGCTTTTCTCGTACACACGGTCGTTGGTACTCTACGGCCCTGTGTACGAGTCTTGCGTACATATTCTCTGTATTTGCAACTTTTTTCCAAGTGGCTCTCCTCAGAATATGTACGCTTTTCTCGTACACACGGTCGTTGATACTCTAGGGCCCTGTGTACGAGTCTTGCGTACATATTCTCCGTATTTGCAATTTTTTTCCAAGTGGCCTTCCTCAGAATATGTACGCTTTTCTCGTACACACGGTTGTTGATACTCTAGGGCCCTGTGTACGAGTCTTGCGTACATATTCTCCGTATTTGCAAATTTTTTCCAAGTGGCTTTCCTCAGAATATGTACGCTTTTCTCGTACACACGGTCGTTGGTACTCTAGGGCCCTGTGTACGAGTCTTGCATACATATTCTCTGTATTTGCAATTTTTTTCCAAGTGGCTCTACTCAGAATATGTACGCTTTTCTCGTACACATGGTCGTTGGTACTCTACGGCCCTGTGTACGAGTCTTGCGTACATATTCTCGGTATTTGCAATTTTTTTCCAAGTGGCGCTCCTCAGAATATGTACGCTTTTCTCGTACACATGGTCGTTGGTACTCTACGGCCCTGTGTACGAGTCTTGCGTACATATTCTCCGTATTTGCAATTTTTTTCCAAGTGGCCTTCCTCAGAATATGTACGCTTTTCTCGTACACACGGTCGTTGATACTCTAGGGCCCTGTGTACGAGTCTTGCGTACATATTCTCCATATTTGCAATTTTTTTCCAAGTGGCTCTCCTCAGAATATGTACGCTTTTCTCGTACACACGGTCGTTGGTACTCTACGGCCCTGTGTACGAGTCTTGCGTACATATTCTCCGTATTTGCAATTTTTTTCCAAGTGGCCTTCCTCAGAATATGTACGCTTTTCTCGTACACACGGTCGTTGATACTCTACGGCCCTGTGTACGAGTCTTGCGTACATATTCTCCGTATTTGCAATTTTTTTTCCAAGTGGCTCTCCTCAGAATATGTACGCTTTTCTCGTACACACGGTCGTTGGTACTCTACGGCCCTGTGTACGAGTCTTGCGTACATATTCTCCGTATTTGCAATTTTTTTCCAAGTGGCCTTCCTCAGAATATGTACGCTTTTCTCGTACACACGGTCGTTGATACTCTAGGGCCCTGTGTACGAGTCTTGTGTACATATTCTCCATATTTGCAATTTTTTTCCAAGTGGCTTTCCTCAGAATATGTACGCTTTTCTCGTACACACGGTCGTTGATACTCTAGGGCCCTGTGTACGAGTCTTGCGTACATATTCTCCGTATTTGCAATTTTTTTCCAAGTGGCCTTCCTCAGAATATGTACGCTTTTCTCGTACACACAGTCGTTGATACTCTAGGGCCCTGTGTACGAGTCTTGCGTACATATTCTCCATATTTGCAATTTTTTTCCAAGTGGCTTTCCTCAGAATATGTACGCTTTTCTCGTACACACGGTCGTTGGTACTCTAGGGCCCTGTGTACGAGTCTTGCATACATATTCTCTGTATTTGCAATTTTTTTCCAAGTGGCTCTCCTCAGAATATGTACGCTTTTCTCGTACACATGGTCGTTGGTACTCTACGGCCCTGTGTACGAGTCTTGCGTACATATTCTCTGTATTTGCAATTTTTTTCCAAGTGGCTCTCCTCAGAATATGTACGCTTTTCTCGTACACACGGTCGTTGGTACTCTACGGCCCTGTGTACGAGTCTTGCGTACATATTCTCTGTATTTGCAATTTTTTTCCAAGTGGCTCTCCTCAGAATATGTACGCTTTTCTCGTACACACGGTCGTTGATACTCTAGGGCCCTGTGTACGAGTCTTGCGTACATATTCTCCGTATTTGCAATTTTTTTCCAAGTGGCCTTCCTCAGAATATGTACGCTTTTCTCGTACACACGGTCGTTGATACTCTAGGGCCCTGTGTACGAGTCTTGCGTACATATTCTCCGTATTTGCAATTTTTTTCCAAGTGGCTTTCCTCAGAATATGTACGCTTTTCTCGTACACACGGTCGTTGGTACTCTAGGGCCCTGTGTACGAGTCTTGCATACATATTCTCTGTATTTGCAATTTTTTTCCAAGTGGCTCTCCTCAGAATATGTACGCTTTTCTCGTACACATGGTCGTTGGTACTCTACGGCCCTGTGTACGAGTCTTGCGTACATATTCTCTGTATTTGCAATTTTTTTCCAAGTGGCTCTCCTCAGAATATGTACGCTTTTCTCGTACACATGGTCGTTGGTACTCTACGGCCCTGTGTACGAGTCTTGCGTACATATTCTCCGTATTTGCAATTTTTTTCCAAGTGGCCTTCCTCAGAATATGTACGCTTTTCTCGTACACACGGTCGTTGATACTCTAGGGCCCTGTGTACGAGTCTTGCGTACATATTCTCCATATTTGCAATTTTTTTCCAAGTGGCTTTCCTCAGAATATGTACGCTTTTCTCGTACACACGGTCGTTGGTACTCTAGGGCCCTGTGTACGAGTCTTGCGTACATATTCTCTGTATTTGCAATTTTTTTCCAAGTGGCTCTCCTCAGAATATGTACGCTTTTCTCATACACACGGTCGTTGATACTCTAGGGCCCTGGGTACGAGTCTTGCGTACATATTCTCCGTATTTGCAATTTTTTTCCAAGTGGCTTTCCTCAGAATATGTACGCTTTTCTCGTACACACGGTCGTTGGTACTCTAGGGCCCTGTGTACGAGTCTTGCATACATATTCTCTGTATTTGCAATTTTTTTCCAAGTGGCTCTCCTCAGAATATGTACGCTTTTCTCGTACACATGGTCGTTGGTACTCTACGGCCCTGTGTACGAGTCTTGCGTACATATTCTCTGTATTTGCAATTTTTTTCCAAGTGGCTCTCCTCAGAATATGTACGCTTTTCTCGTACACACGGTCGTTGGTACTCTACGGCCCTGTGTACGAGTCTTGCGTACATATTCTCCGTATTTGCAATTTTTTTCCAAGTGGCCTTCCTCAGAATATGTACGCTTTTCTCGTACACACGGTCGTTGATACTCTAGGGCCCTGTGTACGAGTCTTGCGTACATATTCTCCATATTTGCAATTTTTTTCCAAGTGGCTTTCCTCAGAATATGTACGCTTTTCTCATTCTCCATATTTGCAATTTTTTTTCCAAGTGGCTTTCCTCAGAATATGTACGCTTTTCTCGTACACACAGTCGTTGGTACTCTAGGGCCCTGTGTACGAATCTTGCGTACATATTCTCCGTATTTGCAATTTTTTTCCAAGTGGCTTTCCTCAGAATATGTACACTTTTCTCGTACACACGGTCGTTGGTACTCTAGGGCCCGGTGTACGAATCTTGCGTACATATTCTCCGTATTTGCAATTTTTTTCCAAGTGGCTTTCCTCAGAATATGTATGCTTTTCTCGTACACACGGTCGTTGGTACTCTAGGGCCCTGTGTACAAATCTTGCGTAGGTACATATTCTCCATATTTGCAATTTTTTTCCAAGTGGCTTTCCTCAGAATATGTACGCTTTTCTCGTACACAGGGTCGTTGGTACTCTAGGGCCCTGTGTACGAGTCTTGCGTACATATTCTCCGTATTTGCAATTTTTTCCAAGTGGCTTTCCTCAGAATATGTACGCTTTTCTCATTCTCCATATTTGCAATTTTTTTTCCAAGTGGCTTTCCTCAGAATATGTACGCTTTTCTCGTACACACAGTCGTTGGTACTCTAGGGCCCTGTGTACGAGTCTCCATACACATATTCAAGTGCGTATTCACACATACACATCTTGCGTACATATTCTCCGTATTTGCAATTTTTTTCCAAGTGGCCTTCCTCAGAATATGTACGCTTTTCTCGTACACACGGTCGTTGGTACTCTATGGCCCTGTGTACGAGTCTTGCGTACATATTCTCCGTATTTGCAATTTTTTTCAAAGTGGCTTTCCTCAGAATATGTACGCTTTTCTCGTACACACGGTCGTTGGTACTCTACGGCCCTGTGTACGAGTCTTGCGTACATATTCTCTGTATTTGCAATTTTTTTCCAAGTGGCCTTCCTCAGAATATGTACGCTTTTCTCGTACACACGGTCGTTGATACTCTAGGGCCCTGTGTACGAGTCTTGCGTACATATTCTCTGTATTTGCAATTTTTTTCCAAGTGGCTTTCCTCAGAATATGTACGCTTTTCTCGTACACACGGTCGTTGGTACTCTAGGGCCCTGTGTACGAGTCTTGCATACATATTCTCTGTATTTGCAATTTTTTTCCAAGTGGCTCTCCTCAGAATATGTACGCTTTTCTCGTACACATGGTCGTTGGTACTCTACGGCCCTGTGTACGAGTCTTGCGTACATATTCTCCGTATTTGCAATTTTTTTCCAAGTGGCTTTCCTCAGAATATGTACACTTTTCTCGTACACACGGTCGTTGGTACTCTAGGGCCCTGTGTACGAATCTTGCGTACATATTCTCCGTATTTGCAATTTTTTTCCAAGTGGCTTTCCTCAGAATATGTATGCTTTTCTCGTACACACGGTCGTTGGTACTCTAGGGCCCTGTGTACGAATCTTGCGTAGGTACATATTCTCCATATTTGCAATTTTTTTCCAAGTGGCTTTCCTCAGAATATGTACGCTTTTCTCGTACACAGGGTCGTTGGTACTCTAGGGCCCTGTGTACGAGTCTTGCGGACATATTCTCCATATTTGCAATTTTTTTCCAAGTGGCCTTCCTCAGAATATTTACGCTTTTCTCGTACACACGGTCGTTGGTACTCTAGGGCCCTGTGTACGAGTCTTGCATACATATTCTCCGTATTTGCAATTTTTTTCCAAGTGGCTTTCCTCAGAATATGTACGCTTTTCTCGTACACACGGTCGTTGGTACTCTAGAGCCCTGTGTACGAGTCTTGCGTACATATTCTCCGTATTTGCAATTTTTTTCCAAGTGGCTTTCCTCAGAATATGTACGCTTTTCTCGTACACAGGGTCGTTGGTACTCTAGGGCCCTGTGTACGAGTCTTGCGTACATATTCTCCATATTTGCAATTTTTTTCCAAGTGGCCTTCCTCAGAATATTTACGCTTTTCTCGTACACACGGTCGTTGGTACTCTAGGGCCCTGTGTACGAGTCTTGCATACATATTCTCCGTATTTGCAATTTTTTTCCAAGTGGCTTTCCTCAGAATATGTACGCTTTTCTCGTACACACGGTCGTTGGTACTCTAGGGCCCTGTGTACGAGTCTTGCGTACATATTCTCCGTATTTGCAATTTTTTTTCCAAGTGGCCTTCCTCAGAATATGTACGCTTTTCTCGTACACACAGTCGTTGGTACTCTAGGCCCTGTGTACGCTTCTTGCTTACATATTCTCCGTATTTGCAATTTTTTTCCAAGTGGCCTTCCTCAGAATATGTACGCTTTTCTCGTACACACGGTCGTTGGTACTCTAGGGCCCTGTGTACGAGTCTTGCGTACATATTCTCTGTATTTGCAATTTTTTTCCAAGTGGCTCTCCTCAGAATATGTACGCTTTTCTCGTACACACGGTCGTTGGTACTCTACGGCCCTGTGTACGAGTCTTGCGTACATATTCTCCATATTTGCAATTTTTTTCCAAGTGGCTTTCCTCAGAATATGTACGCTTTTCTCATTCTCCATATTTGCAATTTTTTTTCCAAGTGGCTTTCCTCAGAATATGTACGCTTTTCTCGTACACACAGTCGTTGGTACTCTAGGGCCCTGTGTACGAGTCTTGCGTACATATTCTCCGTATTTGCAATTTTTTTTCCAAGTGGCCTTCCTCAGAATATGTACGCTTTTCTCGTACACACAGTCGTTGGTACTCTAGGCCCTGTGTACGAGTCTTGCGTACATATTCTCCGTATTTGCAATTTTTTTCCAAGTGGCCTTCCTCAGAATATGTACGCTTTTCTCGTACACACGGTCGTTGGTACTCTAGGCCCTGTGTACGAGTCTTGCGTACATATTCTCCGTATTTGCAATTTTTTTCCAAGTGGCCTTCCTCAGAATATGTACGCTTTTCTCGTACACACGGTCGTTGGTACTCTAGGGCCCTGTGTACGAGTCTTGCGTACATATTCTCCGTATTTGCAATTTTTTTCCAAGTGGCTTTCCTCAGAATATGTACGCTTTTCTCGTACACACGGTCGTTGGTACTCTACGGCCCTGTGTACGAGTCTTGCGTACATATTCTCCGTATTTGCAATTTTTTTCCAAGTGGCCTTCCTCAGAATATGTACGCTTTTCTCGTACACATGGTCGTTGATACTCTAGGGCCCTGTGTACGAGTCTTGCGTACATATTCTCCGTATTTGCAATTTTTTTCCAAGTGGCTTTCCTCAGAATATGTACGCTTTTCTCGTACACACGGTCATTGGTACTCTAGGGCCCTGTGTACGAGTCTTGCGTACATATTCTCTGTATTTGCAATTTTTTTCCAAGTGGCTCTCCTCAGAATATGTACGCTTTTCTCGTACACATGGTCGTTGGTACTCTACGGCCCTGTGTACGAGTCTTGCGTACATATTCTCCGTATTTGCAATTTTTTTCCAAGTGGCCTTCCTCAGAATATGTACGCTTTTCTCATACACACGGTCGTTGATACTCTAGGGCCCTGTGTACGAGTCTTGCATACATATTCTCCGTATTTGCAATTTTTTTCCAAGTGGCTTTCCTCAGAATAAGTTCGCTTTTGTCATTCTCCATATTTGCAATTTTTTTTCCAAGTGGCTTTCCTCAGAATATGTACGCTTTTCTCGTACACACAGTCGTTGGTACTCTAGGGCCCTGTGTACGAATCTTGCGTACATATTCTCCGTATTTGCAATTTTTTTCCAAGTGGCTTTCCTCAGAATATGTACACTTTTCTCGTACACACGGTCGTTGGTACTCTAGGGCCCTGTGTACGAATCTTGCGTACATATTCTCCGTATTTGCAATTTTTTTCCAAGTGGCTTTCCTCAGAATATGTATGCTTTTCTCGTACGCACGGTCGTTGGTACTCTAGGGCCCGGTGTACGAATCTTGCGTAGGTACAAATTCACCCTATTTTCAATTTTTTTCCAACAGGCAGTACTCAGAATATGTACGCTTTTCTCGTACACAGGGTCGTTGGTACTCTAGGGCCCGGTTTACGAGACTTCCGTACACTTTCTCCTCATTTTCAATTTTTTTCCAAGTGGCGTTCCTCAGAATATTTACGCTTTTCTCATACACACGGTCGTTGGTACTCTAGGGCCCTGTGTACGAGTCTTGCATACATATTCTCCCTATTTGCAATTTTTTTCCAAGTGGCTTTCCTCAGAATATGTACGCTTTTCTCGTACACACGGTCGTTGGTACTCTAGGGCCCTGTGTACGAGTCTTGCGTACATATTCTCCGTATTTGCAATTTTTTTCCAAGTGGCCTTCCTCAGAATATGTACGCTTTTCTTGTACACACAGTCGTTGGTACTCTAGGCCCTGTGTACGAGTCTTGCGTACATATTCTCCGTATTTGCAATTTTTTTCCAAGTGGCCTTCCTCAGAATATGTACGCTTTTCTCGTACACACGGTCGTTGGTACTCTAGGGCCCTGTGTACGAGTCTTGCGTACATATTCTCTGTATTTGCAATTTTTTTCCAAGTGGCTCTCCTCAGAATATGTACGCTTTTCTCGTACACACAGTCGTTGGTACTCTACGGCCCTGTGTACGAGTCTCCATACACATATTCAAGTGCGTATTCACACATACACATCTTGCGTACATATTCTCCGTATTTGCAATTTTTTTCCAAGTGGCCTTCCTCAGAATATGTACGCTTTTCTTGTACACACGGTCGTTGATACTCTAGGGCCCTGTGTACGAGTCTTGCGTACATATTCTCCGTATTTGCAATTTTTTTCCAAGTGGCTTTCCTCAGAATATGTACGCTTTTCTCATACACAGAGTCGTTGGTACTCTAGGGCGCTGTGTACGAGTCTTGCGTACATATTCTCCGTATTTGCAATTTCTTTCCAAGTGGCTTTCCTCAGAATATGTACGCTTTTCTCGTACACATGGTCGTTGGTACTCTAGGGCCCTGTGTACGAGTCTTGCATACATATTCTCCATATTTGCAATTTTTTTCCAAGTGGCTCTCCTCAGAATATGTACACTTTTCTCGTACACATGGTGGCCTGGAGATGCCTTTGCTATTGAAAGACTGTTAACACTTTTGATTTGTATGGGTAGTGCGTCCGTGCGAGGGGCAATTGCTTAGAAAAATTGACACTTTCAATTTGTACGGGAAGTGTGTCTATGCACTGGGGACATGGTGAAAAAATGGGGGGGCCACAAACGACCCCTGGGTCAAAAATTGCATACTTGGTGTACATGAACTGCTAGGTGAGGTTGTAAATGCGCCAAGAAAAAAACGGTAGGACGATTAAAACGAACCTTTTCTTTCGTACTTCTTTGGCAATCCGCAAGACCCTCGGTACTTCGAGTAGTATCGCTTTTCGATGTCAATTGAAGTTTCTCCTCGAAATGCATGCATCCCGATCGAGCGCATTCAACATGGTCGATGCCTACCGATTAGATCGTCGACTGTGAGTCTGTCGAAGTCATAGAGCTGGACCTTCACTTCGTGGTCGTCGGGAAACGTGGCGTTGAATTCAAAGCACCTGAACCAATCAGCCAGGAGGTTTCGATTATCGCAAAGCAGCAGCCTCCTCCTCCTCCTCCTCCTCCTCTCCTCCCCCCCCCCCACCCAGTTGTGCAAGTCACCATGAAACCACTCACTGCCCAAAAATTGGGTTGAGGCTGCTGTTTACACGGTTCTTCTTTTCACCCAGTCGCTTTTTGCCAAGCTTTACGATTATGTAAGGATCAGCCCGGCCACATATATCTGAAGGTCGTAATCCAACAGCCTAAACTGTGACTAATGTTTTGGGGCAAATTTGAAATTTCTCCAAAATATCCTTACCCTCACGGCGTACACTCTCACCACAATTGGTAGTCTGTCATTATTTGGCATTTGTTGGAACAATTGACTGACACTTTCCAGCGTCCCAAACGCCCGTCTGTGCTTTTCTTGCATTGCTTGCTCTCTGGTTAGAGGCGCTGCCTTGATGTTCCCCTGAAAAGTGGGCTCACGGATGGAGCAGTGCAGATAATCGGCTAGTCTGAGCTGAGCTACAGTACTAAACCAATAGCGCTTGACATGTATTCAAACATTTGCCTGCCTCAAGCCAATGTCTTTCGAATTTCTTCAAGTGCAACACATATACATACAATACATATGTAAGAAGAACGGTCGGTTTAGATCAGGGGGGGGGTGCCACTCCGCGCGTTTATAATAGGCGCGCGTGTTCAGTTTTTGCGCACTCGCCGCCGCTCGCTAACGCGCAGGCGGATTTGCACCAAAGTTGGGGGCTAAGTAGGAAATTTCACGGGCTACAAGATGGCGTTAACAGATTTTAGCCGGTTTTGGAATTTTCGCGAGAACAGTCGCATTCTTCTGTCGCGGTGCAAAAAACGGGCTTTACCGTAATTTTTCACCCAGCGTGAAAGTTTTTATTAAAGGCCTAAATTAAAAATCTGAAAGACTACGATTACGGGTATTGCCCTGAAGTTAATTTCATCCCATTTTAGCTCCGCTCCAACTCGCACCCCCATGGCGGGCCGGGCCGAAAACTGAAAATCCACTTTTCGCGCCGATGGGTACCAAAACTTTCGGCGTTCGTTTCTAATAAAAAAATTGTTGGAATCTAACAAAATATGGGTTACGTATAACCGCCTCGACGTCCTCTTTCGAATGCCGCATCGTGCGCGCCGCTGAGCCCTACGGTTCGGCCGCACAGCGCCGATTGCGATCTCGGGTTCCAAAATCGGCTAAAAATTCTAATTTTCTGAGTTCAGGTTCTCAGCGCTGGTGATGAAATTCGCAAATCCTGGCTGTTATTTTCTTCCGACCAAGTGGGACGACCAACTGGCCTAGCGGCGTCGATCTGCGTGCAGCATGCCGAGTGACACCACGCTAATCGTCAGTTTTTTACCTATTTCCATTATTTTTGATTTCTTTTAAACCTATTTTCTCACGCGTTTGTTAATTATATGCAAAACTTTTTGCAATTTAAAATCGCCTCTGCCTGCCGAACAACCGGACGTGCGATTCGACCAGGTTTGAAAACTTTTTATTTTTCTTAACTTTTCCATCTTTCAGAATTGGCTGTGCTCAAAACCAAAGAAAATAAAAAGTTTGCAAACCTGGTCGAAGCGCACGTCCGGTTGTTCGGCAGGCAGAGGCGATTCTAAATTGCACAAAAGTTTTGCATATAATTAACAAACGCGTGAGAAAATAGGTTTAAAAGAAATCAAATATAATGGAAATCGGTAAAAAACAGACATTTCGCGTGGTGTCACTTGGCATGCTGCACGCAGAGCGCCGCCGCTTGGCCAGTTGGTAGTCCCAGTGGGTCGGAAGAAAATAACAGCCCGGATTTGCGAATTTCCTCTCCAGCGCTGAGAACCTGAACTCAGAAATTAGAATTTTTAGCCGATTTTGGAACCCGAGATCGCTTATCGCGCCTGCGGCCGAACCGTAGGGCGCAGCGGCGCGCACGAGCGGCATTCAAAGAGGACGCGAGGCGGTTATACGTAACCCATATTTTGTTAAATTCCAACAATTTTTTTATTCAAAAACGAACGCCGAAAGTTTTGGGGTACCCATCGGTGCGAAAAGTGGATTTTCAGTTTTCGGCCCGGCCCGCCATGGGGGTGCGAGTTGGAGCGGAGCTAAAATGGGATGAAATTAACTTCAGGGCAATACCCGTAATCGTAGTCTTTCAGATTTTTAATTTAGGCCTTTAATAAAAACTTTCACGCTGGGTGAAAAATTACGGTAAAGCCCGTTTTTTGCACCGCGACAGAAGAATGCGACTGTTCTCGCGAAAATTCCAAAACCGGCTAAAATCTGTTAACGCCATCTTGTAGCCCGTGAAATTTCCTACTTAGCCCCCAACTTTGGTGCAAATCCGCCCGCGCGTTAGCGAGCGGTGGCGAGTGCGCAAAAACTAAACCGGAAAATCGGCCGAGTGGCACCCCCCCCCCCTGGTTTAGATGGTAAGATGAGCTTGACTGAGCTGCAATACAGTTTGCATGTAAAGGGTGCTTTTTTTAAACGAAGCGAATTCTTTCTTGAATAACTTTTGCTAGACTCAATTGATTAGGACGCCCTTTTAAACGTTTACGCAGAATGCTTTGGGATCTGTTTACAAAAGATTTCGCATCAATCGGATCAATATTTAAAGAGTTACGTGCAATCAAAGCGGAGGTGCAAATTGCGTATACCATTCACAAAAAATGTGCATAAGACAGTATCTAAAACAGTTTTTAAAAATTCAAAATTTTAACGCCTCCCCCCCCTTGCCTCCCTCACTTTCACTCTCATGTTTCACTCTTTAGCGAATTTAACATGATTGAATATTTGAAATGGTAAAGCAGCAGTTCTCCCAAGCAGACCGAGGGCGGCTCAGGGTTGAGTTTCTGCGTTGCGCAGCTCTTAAACAGCAATGAAAGGGGAAGATCGCTTTGATTGCGCATAACTCTTCAAATAGTGATCTGATTGATGTGAATTTTTTTGTAAACAAAATCACAAAGCATTCTGCGTAAACGTTCCAAAGGACGTCCGATTCAATTGCGTCTAGCAAAAGTTATTCAAGAAAGAAACCGTTTCGTTTAAAAAAAAACACCCTTTACATACCTACATCATTCTTCCGCAAGAATCGAGTACTTTTGATCGTTTTGGTATGGTATTTCTAGAGACATGCATTGTACAGTGTATAACTCTGTATTTCCCGGTAATCCTGATCGTGTGCCATGTCCATACCTTCAGCTCGCCAACGTGTCTGCCATGGTCGTGCATGTTCTGCAGTGACCTTTTTCCACGGTACAAGTTGAAGGTACGAATCGTGTCTTCAAAGCCCTCAAAGTCTTCAACATGTTCCAGCTCTTCAGAATACAACTGAACATGATGTTAACTTTGTTTTGTCCTGGTGATGTTGTTGCTTTTTTATGGGTTATTACAAGTTTGAGAAATAAATCTGATATACCTACCTATACATGCTAGGGTAATATCATTGCTAGATTGTACAAGTACAGTGTATGATTGACTCACGGTGAGCCTCTGAACACCTAGACTTGGATCTTCAATGTCACCTGACGGTCCGCGGAAAAGAATATCGTCTTGCCTTACCTTTCTCAAATTTGTTAGACGCTGGAAACAGGGGTGGCGCCGCTCATGCGTTTGTTGCTGACTGCTCAATGCTGACTCACTTGGCCTTTAGCGCTCAGATCGTAAACGTACGAAAAGCTGCGCCTCAGCCATTTCTGTGCCTTTATGGCAATCTGTGATGACGTTTTGTGTCGTGTTCGACGGAACTGGTTTCGTTCTTTCCTCAATAGTTCCTGAACACTTCATACTATCATCGTTCCGACCAATGTCGCACAGGAGCCTGATTTTGTAAGAAAAGAAGATACAAGTGCACCTCTCTGTCCTTGTGTGCAGCGTAAAATTTGCTCCACCAATCCCAAGAACTTGAAGGGTCTTTCTTCTG
The DNA here is from genome assembly GCA_030248085.1 of Paralinhomoeus sp. GSCO2_6. Lineage (NCBI taxonomy): Eukaryota > Metazoa > Nematoda > Chromadorea > Monhysterida > Linhomoeidae > Paralinhomoeus > Paralinhomoeus sp. GSCO2_6. The sequence continues at coordinate 13,162 of JASAMY010001591.1, read as the reverse complement.
AACAATCGTATTCTCAAACATGTCAAGTATGGTCATTGGTTTGGCTTCTGTCGGCAGAGGCTCAGGGCTGCCCCATTCCAAGTTGTCTGCAGCAGCAACTTCCAAGGGGTCAGCCTCCTCGACGCCAGTGGAGTGCTTCGTTTTTGTTGACAGACGCTTCAGAAATCTCTTTTCAAAGTCAGCGTCGTCGCAGTCCTCAGTGTTTAATAAGTTCCGGGTCTCGTCGGCCTCATCGTCACTGTCAGCATTTCCAGCAGCTTCTTCTTTGGCACTTGGTTCAGTCATGAGACTTACTGCCACGTTATGCTTTGAATCTGGAGCTGCGGGAGTGGACTGAACAGCGTCCAGACTAGATATCCACTTTGCAGATGTTTCAACAAATGTCACAGTCGACTCAGGTGGCAAAATGTCGTGCACCGCCCGAATGGTGCCCCTCAACGGAGAGTGGAGAGCTGGTTGAACTTGTGACGCGGAAGGCCCAATGGTAATGGAACTTGCAACTTCACTTTGACCTGTTGCTAAAGACTTACATGTTGGTACCGTATACAAGATCAGCATTGATTGTTCTGATCACACTGAGCAGAATCGTTGAACTGTTCAACTTCTTACCATCGTGTTGATCTTTGGCACGTACGAATTCCTGGAACTCTTCACCATTCGTCTGCAAAGAAGTGAATACATACATGCCATAAATCCTCCATTGGTGCACATGCATGGGGTACTATTGTTTCAGCCTCCCCTCTAACCCGTGGGCACTATGGTATCGCTTAATGATTTCTGAAACAGGTCTGTGAGTGCCTTAAGCAAGTTAGTTCCTTAAGCTTGACGGTTTCTCTGGCTTTTTTTAGCGTCATAATAAACTAATAATGTTCCTTTCCCAGGCTAATGTTCCGCCTTCAGTCATTTTCAACCGAATTTAAATTATGGAAAATTTTGCAGTGGCTGCAAAAAAAGGAGAATATGTGACGCTCCTTTAGGCCCAGTTTGAAAAAACGCGGTATTAAAAGTTGCCACTTCATCAGATGATCAACTTCAGTTTGGACAAACCGTGTATAATCGAACCAAGCGCAGCAACACGTTACATATTCGGCGTTTGTTGTGCTCGCTTGGATCACTGGAAAGGCAGTCCAGGCTGCATGAGGACCAAGGCCTTTCATTCCTTGGACTCAGAGACGAGAGCGGGCCTTGTCCTTGACTGGACGTCTACAGATGGCAGTTCCGTCCATAGGCATAGACTAACAGAAGCGGAACAAAGATGAACGAGAATTGAAGATTGAATGTAGGGTATACTTGGTACTCAAGATTGTGAAATGATGGTGCATATCACTTACTGTAAGGGCAAGCCACACCTTAAAAATTTAAGACGGGCAGGGTAGCGAAATTATTTATGCAGAATCTTTGGCTGTGTGCCCTGTCCACCCATACAATGCCTAATAAATGATGCGCATCGTCAGAGAGATGAAAGAGTTTGTGAGGGTGGATTGATAGTGGTAGTGTTGTGGCTGTGTGCGATGGCTCGCACAACAACGCCGTGTTGCTGCGCTTGGTTCGATTATACACGGTTTGTCCAAACTGAAGTTGATCATCTGATGAAGTGGCAACTTTTAATACCGCGTTTTTTCAAACTGGGCCTAAAGGAGCGTCACATATTCTCCTTTTTTTGCAGCCACCTGCAAAATTTTTCTTAATACAGTGTTTTTTCCTAAAAGAAAGATTAACCAAAAACTCACGCACGCACACACATACAAACCCACAGCAGCAGACCAGAACGGACGCATGCTCAGTGTTGCACCATAAAGCTTATGAAAAGCGTGTACCACTGTACACATTGTGCGTGCGTGCGTGTGTGTGCGTGCGTGCGTGCGTGCGCGCGCGCGTGCGTGCGTGCGTGCGGGTGTGCAGATGTGTCATTTTCGTATCAGGGCTGTAGCGAGCATCCGTCCATAAATATTTTCCCCAGCTCAAAAAAATTGCCAAAATTCTGGTAAAAGAACCTAGAAAAGAGACAAAAAATGTGGAATGGACTGGGGACACTGCAGTAAAGCAACGCTGATGGGTTTCCCAAAGGGACACGTGCAAAAGCACAGGCAGGCGTTACTGGGATTCGAACCAGCGACCTCTTGATTTAGGGAACATTTTAAAAAGAAGAATGTGCCCAGTAAACCATAGCTCACGATCTACGGCATGTAGCAAGAGTCCCTCCGGGGATTTTATTTTTTGATGTGGAGCATAGATGCCTGCGAGGTTTCATTTCAATTGATGCAGGCGCGAGTGGGCGACGAACCAAAAAGCTTGGCAGGACCCACTTTTCAAAACATCTCCAAAAACTTCTCGGTAATGCACAAGCGTATGGAAGCGTGTTATGACTATCGATTCCCCTTTGAATGCGCTTCTATTGAGCTATCACGCGCCAGATTCGTCCAGGAAATCAAAAATAATGCACGATCATAGTTCCGAATTTTGCCCAAAATGGGGGTGCGCCAAGAGGGTCGAGCTGCGAAACATGGAAATCGGAGCGCTCCCATTGTCGAAAGTGACCTATTCCAGGTCCAGACGAGTAACTTTCATCATTACAGGACAGCCCTGCGACGAACGGTTGTAGGGCCTATAGCTAACAAAATTTCCCCAAAATTACCGAAATTTGAGTTGGCAATATCTCAAAGTGTGGTGAGAATTTTAAAGGTCATGCAAGCGCCGTGGATTCACCTTCAGAAATAGTTCACGAAACTCAAAAAACATTTGGGGGTTTATTCGGCTTCTTTTCGAGTTTTACTCTTGTCAGACTTTGGCCCAAAAAACGGTTATGTCCAAGAAAAATGAACAAAATCGGCCATAAATCGAGATCCGTAGCACCTAAAGAAATTTTCCTTGGAGGCACAAATTTCCATCATATACCGCCTGCTCACGCCAAGTTTTGTGCGAATCGCCCGTAGCGTTCCAGAGCGGTGGCCCAAAAAGTGTGTGCAGAACAGGAAAAAAAACACCGCTTCTTCGGAACATTTTTGGTCATTTCGTCTCAATGCGATGGACTACCGAAACGCGGTATGGCTTATTCGATTCCTGTTTAGGAGGCGGTTCGTTTGAGCTATCATTCGCCAAAATCGGTTCAGGCAATCAAGAGTTATAAGCGACTGAAAATTCTACAAACCGCATTGAGGAAGTGCTCACATATTAGGGTTGTACGCTGACGCGTACACCTTGATTTGGTTAACACAATACAGTACGTAAAGTGAAAAAAACGCAGTCTTTTGTGTAAAGCAAACCAGTTGCGAATGAACGAAAATGTGAGTGAAACTTTGCACTTATCTAAGTAAAGGAATTATGTACATCATGTCAACGCAATTTATCCATGGATATACAAATGGCACATCGTCAAAGTTGGCTCCAGCGCAGTGGGCCGCCCTGTATATCGAGCCTTAAGCAAAACGCGCCGATGCAACTGTTGGATGGAAAGTACCTGATGACTGGTTCGACCAGAGGATTCGGCAGTGAGTTTCTTTTTTCTGCCTGACATTCGCTCCCACAACGTTCTCCGAGTTGTATTGGGAGTACTTGTTATACCGGACTCGCTTGTTGTCGCTAGTGCGGCAGTTTCACAATAGCCATGGTCTTCCATGGCTGGAATAGCTGACATGTTCTGACTGTACAACATTACGTAACTTCTCCTACAATATGTATCTACCGTAAATCCTCCAATAGTGTTTCAACGGGGCGCTATTGTTCCAACCTCTCCCTACCCGGGGGCACTACTGGAGAGGGCACTATTGGAGGGGCAGGGGGCTTCTGTACTTTCAACCTAAACATTTTGAATGGTAATGCTAATTTCGCAGTCAAAACTGCCGATTTTTCATTGATTTTGATCACTTTTTTCCATATTTAATGGTTTATTTACCATTAATAGTTGCTGAAACGTACTATTATTGGCTAGCAGTAGGTTGTATACACGACATAAATGTACCTACCACTTTAATTTTGCCCATAAAAGGCACATGACATAACATACACCCTTAGGCCAGGGGGGATATTGGAAGGGGGCTCTATACTGTCAACTTTGCCGCACCCGGGGGCACTCTTGGAGGGGGCTGGGGCGCTATTGGAGGGGGATTCTATTGAAGGATTTACGATACCTATCTCGTGGGTAGCAACCCATCCCAAGCGTACTCCCGGGTAGCCAAAAGTTGAAACGGTAGCGCCCTCTGAGCACTAAAGGTTACTTTGAATGTTGTTTTTTTGCATTTTTCTTTTCACTTTTTGCTGCGAGTGCCCTAAGAGCACATGTTTGCCCTATTACAGTATTAAACAGATACAGTGTATTGATAGCATAAACCGTAAATCCTGCATGCCCCTGGTCACTATCGCTTCAAAGTACCTAGCTGAAATGTCATTCATTAATGGGTGTCAGTGTGTGCACATCGCTTATACAAAACTACTGCTTGATTTGCGTACCTGTGCAACACAAATCGTATGGCACTTCTTGCCCCCCGGGGGCACTATTGGAGGATTTATGGTAGTTCAGGCCACACCTGTCAGCTCAATTTTCGAGTCGTTCTGAAAGAACGATTCAATGGTTGGAAGTACGTGTGTTCCAATCAATGTCGCGTTGCCAAACGAATGAGTTTCGAGACATCGAATCGTTATTGCCGGACGAAAATTGGGGTTCATTGGCAACAACTGCAAAATGAATTTCAATGCCATACATGCATGTTCGCTGTGCAGGCAAGAAGTGCAATTAAGATGACAGCTGTTTACCATATTCTGGCAGTAGATGACACGTTCAAAGTTGCAGTTCTTTGAGTAGGAATTTAGAACTTCTGATTGTATTGTGTACTTTCCAACTTGCAGTTCTATCCTTGGCTTTTCAACTGTTCCGAGAGAGGTCCGCAAATTTCTGACTCCCCATAGAAGCACCTCCACGCGAAAGGGAGCCAACGTGTGCCTAATCGCCGCGGGAATGGGTGGAGGCACACTCGGGTTGTCAGATACTGGCACAACTGGATAGTCCACCATTTCAGGTTTGAGCTGAATTTGACAAACAGACCACTTGTTTGCATTTCTGTATGTAATTGTATCTCATTAGTAGGAGCATTATCAGTAGGAGCAACGCAGTACCTCAATCAACTCAAATGACACCAGGATTTCTCCCGTTCGCTGGTTCTGATTGTATATTGGTACCCATGCTAGCTCCGGTGGAAACAGCGGCGATTCATATGGCTCCTGAGACAGCTTTACCCTGGGAGTACAATCTGCAGCTCCAATAAACTCTGTTATTCCCTGAATTTGACATTAGCTTCAGTCTTGCGGGAATAGCCAAAACAGTACCAGCCATTTGCTCACCCCGAAATCTTCATCAAACACTTGGCAACAAACTGGTGGAGGATTATCTTTTGTGTGTTCCGGTCGCCCATAAATGACAAGGCCTGGAATGATCAACGTTTCGTTCCAACATGGATTGACCGTTTGCTTCAGAACCTGAAGTGTGGCACGCCCTGAAGTGTGAAGTGTGAAGTGTAGCAGTTGGTATGTATCTAGCTTCCACAACAGCTACTGTGACAGAACCCACCTTTGTTTGCAGCGAATGGCCCAGACATATGATTCTGATGAATGGATCATCTAAGCCAGTGTCATCTGCAGGCAAGAGCACTTTCCCTTGAGATAAATAGCATCTGAGCTCATAGAGAGCCCACTCTAAATTTTTCCGATCCGCAAGGAGCCATAGAACTTGTCTAACTGTGAAATCAACCTTTGTAGCGAATAAAACACGGAGGAACGAATTCTCGATTTTTGCTAGGCTGCCCGTGCATTCCAACCGCGGCATAACCCTTTGGGATTGCCTGCATGAAGCTGCCCATGTCATTTCTGATGCTCAACCAAAGATACGCCTCAACCTGACCCCACACTTTGTACTCGGTTTCAACCGGCTGTGTCCCTTGGCCTGGCATCTGTAAACGATGAAGCAATTCAGTCTTCAGCACCACTTTTCAGCTGGTCCACTACACAGCAACAGTTCACTTGCATACCAGCAAGTTGAAGACGATGGTCTTCCCACAATGAATGCCTCTCTCTTGTTCATTCCAAGCATATAGAAGGTCTTCTGCTGAAAACCGCTTGTACGCCAACCGTCTGTTGCCTGCGCACAACCAAAAGAAGACATCCGGGAGTGACTGTTGAGCCTGCAATTTGTACATGCATAGGTGCATAACTTGTTGCATGCAACGAAGAAAGCATGTCGTATACTATACCTACGTATGTATGTACGCGATGTACCACACCACGTTCGCGTACGTTCTACATGTGTGTATGTGGTTACTCACCTCCGGTGTGATAGCCCTTAGCGTTTTCAGATACTGGTAAAACTCCTGGAAAGTGGACTCGCTCGACACCATTCCCGTGCCGAGTGTCGTCTTCAATTTCGGCGCGGAATTGAGCATACTGGCCATGGCTCTCTGTCGCTGCCGGTTCCTGTTTCTATCGAGCGGCGTTTCATATGGCGAATCCACGAGGGCGCTCTGCAGGTACGCCCGATATTCGCTGCAAACACATGACAGCCATTTTGTGAACTTCCGCTATGCAGGTCACACAAAACCGCGACCTCATTGAACAAACGAGAGCGTCCAACGCACGCTTCAGCGCGACAACGGCTCGCGTCTTTTGATTGGTCAACGCCATTCGTAATCCTTCGGTAAAACCTTTCTCCTAAAATGGCCACAATCTGGGACTTTTTTCTCTATTGTTGTTACATACCCATTAGTTTCTTTACATACATAGGTTGCAGTAATCTGCTTCAGGAACGTGACGTGATGGAGTCGTTGGCGTTGATCTTCGCACGTCGTGTAGATGTATAAGCAGGGCATTTTTGCTCCGTACGGCAGGTGGGCGTGTATGCCGTCTCTGAGTTGGAGTTTGCACGTTCGCACAGGTCACAGTTGGTACAGGTAGGTTCTCGGCCAACTTTGAAATGGGCTTTATGGCTGGAGTTCTGCTTAGCCATCGAAGACGCTCGTCGTGATCGTCGGAGCCCGCTTGCCCGCTCTCTCCTTCTGGAGAAGCTCTAAACCCTTCACTTTCCGCACCATCATTGCCTGCAAGCGCACCGAGAGCTGCCGAAGTCTACTCATACATCTAGGGGCAGGGACGTACGTAGCGGTATGTACTGTACGTACACGGCAGCTGCCACGGAACCGACACATGCTGTCACACACCTACTACAGATCCAGGGAACGTGTGTATTTACATACACTACCAGCTGTAAATAAAGCGTAAGATTACAATGCAACGAACAACCATACCGATGCTCATTTCAATGGACAGTTCCTGATTCGCCAGCCGTTTGTCTATCATATGGACACTATTGATGACACTGAACAAGAAGAATTCTTCTCGCTTTCCAGCAACGCTCTGGAATCAAGAGCCATGGAACGAATTGAAAGTGCAATTGAAAGCGAAAGCGAGTTGCGTGGAACCGGCCGACACACCTCAGGCAGCTGTAGGCAGCTCTTGACACCGACTTCCTTGAGACCCTTTACTCCGACATGCTCAGTAAGTTCTACGCGCAAGCTGACCAGCAGTCGGCCCCGAAATGACAGTCCTGCAGGACACAGAGCAGTCGTTGAAGCAGGCACAGTTCACGCGTCTCACTCTCACCTTCGCCCAGTCCAAAGTTCAGAGGAGTCATCCCCTTGGAGGCTCGGAGTGCCCCGTACAAGTTCAAGTACGCTGGTCCAAACGTGGGCATGTAGCCTGAGCCACAGCATAGGAAAGCATGTGGTCATACATACTGTACAATGTACATACATAATCACCTCCATTAGGCCCAAAAGGGTCAACCTTCGTTGGCGTTGTCTGAGACAGCGTCGAGGTCGAGAAAGGCGGTGGCGACGACGGAGCCGCTGTCGTCCTTGACGTGCAGCCGCGCGTGGCGCACGAGCGGCGGGAAGAGCTCCGTGAACACGATCTGCTCGTCCCAGATGGGTTTGCTCGAGTCGCGCACCACGCGCGTCCGGCCCTGCAGGGGACGGGGGCCGCGTCTCTCGCACGAATCGGCGCGGCGGGCCAAGGACACGACGACAGCACAGTTTGGCCGGCGAAGTAGACTTGGACGTAGGCGTCGATGATGTCCACGTCGGCCGTGCCCGTCACGGCCCGGCGAACGGTCGCGATCGCGCTTCCGCCCCTCAGCGCCGGCAGACCTTCGGCCTGATGAATGCCCACACTGTACGTGGCCGGCTGGCGGTCGGCGATCGCTTCCGACACGTTGTCCGGCAGCAGCAGGTTCGCGTCGATGTCGGGGTCAATGTCGCGAGCGGGCATCTGCTGGTGTCACTTTTCGCACGTCTGAGTGACACCGTCGCGGCACTGCACTGCTTGTGTTGTGTACACCTTTATGACGTCGCCACGCTTTTGGACGACAATGTCGCAGCAAACGTATCCCTTTGGGCCGGCCAGTGGCGCCAAGGGGTTGATCAGAAGCGCGTATCGATGGAAGAACATGTGGTCTGCAGTTCGGGCAGACTGCCGCCGTCGGTTGAGGCAACATGCATACATACTCGGATGTGCATGTTGTACCCGCCTTTTTGAGCCCACACTGTTCCAACGTCCAATTTGAACGTCCCAATGTGCTTGGGCAACCGCAACAGTCGTCCGGCACTGGTCACCTTAACATTTGTTCAACGTGAAACTTTTTCACAGAGTGTGGACTTGTTGTTGCAGCTAGCGTGCGCCATACGTCAATCGAAATCATTTGATCGAAGAAGACGGCGGGCACCATGTCGAATTCGAAGACGAAGCTCTGAAAACCATACAAAGTTCTGGAAGTCGAGCTGTACAATCGGGCTAAGTAAATTTAAACCTGTTCATAGACTGGGTCGTTCGTATTCGTTTTCGTCATCGTCTTCTTTTTGAACTGCCCAATGGAAATCTAAACGCATGGCCGAGCGAGATGCTGGAGACACTGGGATTCTGTGCAGCACATGCGTACTTCGACATAGGGATCGATGCCGACGCCCGAGAGGTGCTTGCCCTCGTGAATGGTGACGGTGACCAGGTAGGACCTGAGCGCGCACTCGTAGACGTTCTCCTGCGCCACCGTGCCCTCCAGGTCCTTGCTCTGCACCTCCCCGCCTGCCGGCCTGAATCATCAGCCGAACGATTATTAGTTCGTCATTAGAATCAGCAGAGTAGCGCCAAAGTACATATTGTAGATACTCACACTTTGTCCATCTCGACGCGATTAGCTACTACACTGCATTGGGCGTCTCGCTGCGCGGAGAGGCACAAGACCACAGCGCAACTGACTGACGTTGTAATAGGTGTAGTAGGTAGCGGTGGTTACGCGAAGCGTTGCGCTCGTGTGCAAGTCGTATTGGTGTACTACCCGTTGTACATACATACTACGTAAATCTTCCAATAGTGCCCTATCTCCAATAGAGACCCCCCTCCAATGGTGCCCTATGAAAGGAGAGGTTGAAAGTATAGTGCCCTCGGGGCACTATTGGAGTATTTATGGCATGTATACCGTAACCCGTACAATTAGCACCCCCTAGGGCTAATTGTTTCATTCGATCTGTTGTTTCTTTTTTTCGAGCGAGGGTGTATGATTACAGGGGGGGGGGGGCCTAACAAACTGGAAGGGTCGATGTGTGGGGGAAGCTTTGTTGGCGCAAAAGCGCGTGGAGGCGATTTTTAAGGGCAAAAGACGCTGCGCATATGTACTGTAGGTACGTCGGTGCACTCTAACACACTCTCACACAGTCTCACATACACATGCACTTTAGACGATGGTGAAATGCCTCAAGCCAGCTAAGATTTCACACGAAGTTTCAGCTCAACGCACACACACACAGTTTTGTATCAAGAATGTACATGTATGTACAAGATGTAGTTATTACTAGCCGCTTCAACTCAGGACTCCTGCTTGCAAAAATGCTCCAAAGTGGTTCAACATCAATTTGTCTCATGAAATAAAATAATGTTGAGATTACTCAGCTGTACAATGATGCATCACAGCAATGATGAAACTGCAACGTGTTGAAATGCATGGTAACCAAAGCCAATGCATGTCAACCAATGCATTTGCAGGAATACTAAAGAATTGCTTGTAAGACCCACTCTGTTTTACATAAATTTTATATCAACAGTCAACACAACCTCAACGTAAATTGGAGACATGCTGAGACTCATTTATTTTTATTATATTCCATGCTATTATATATTATATTATGTATTACATATTATATTGCTGTGGTGATGCTATGGGGAAAAGACATCAGCTCCTCAGTGTGTATGTTTGCACATGTTGAGTTGTATGTACATCCCAAACATTTTGACTCACAACCAAAGACGTCGTACTTTCACTGTGTTGGGGAGGGGGGGGGGCTTGACTGGGGGAGGTTTTGTTGCGTAGCCAGCGCTGTCTGCGTCCAATCAAGTCTCATGTACAGTTCATCGCGTTTGTGTCGTGTAATCGACGCCCCCACTCGTTCCAATAAATCTCCCATGCCAACCTGCGATGATGTCATTACGCACGTGCCTCCACCCACTCCATTGGGATAAAACGCGCGATCCACCACTGCTTGCAGTAATGTTGCGCAGACTGGGTCAGGCGTCAGAGTAGAGCGTCGGTATTGAGAAAATTGGCGCAGTAGACACTCTTCGCTATACTCGTGCTCGGCAGTTGGGGCGATACAAAAACAAGTAGAGCGGACAAAATGGGAAAGGTGATCGCATTGATGATGATGTGGCCGGTGATCTTCGCCCAGCCGACGCACTCTCTCTACGTCGGTGAGGCGTACAAGCTGGCGTACTTGAGAGCTCTGCTTGGGAGCAAGTGGTCTGAGAGAGGAGGGAGTCAGTTCGACCTACACTCGGCCTCGTAGCGTTTCATTCAGGCCGCAGGCGAGAGGGCCGATGGAAGAGACGCTGTCGCGAGACCAACCAAGGCGGACTTTGCTGAAGGCCAACGACAACGACAGCTGGGGCCGTCGCTGCTTCTTCAGCGCCTCCCAGTGCGCCTCCTACTGGCGGCACATCTGAGGCGGATTGTCTCACTGCTGGTCATCGAGCACAGCACACATATGGTACAATGTGCATGCATTATGTGTGTACCCACTCGAACGTTTGTCTTTGCGCGCTCTCAACGCCTTTGATGCATCGCACGGAAATATAGAAACGCGTGCGGAAATGTTGTCGCACGGAACACCGAGATAGATGGACACACGATGAATCAATCTCAAGCAATCTTGAATGTTTGCACGCACGCGCGCACACTGCACCCACATTTACACAGGCGCGTAATCGGCAAGTAGCCGCCGCGGCTCCTGAAGGGGAAGATGCGCTTTCTCCGTAATAACGAAACTCAAAGTTCAAAATTGATCTATCAACCACAACAACCGAAAGAAATCCGTCCGGAAGCGAACTAGAAACTAGACATGTAACGTGGAACGTGACTTTTGTCACACCCGAAGAATCGCGTAATTAGCCAATGAGATTCGGAAGATTAAAGTCTGTGATCTAGGGCAGTGATAGCAGGAGAAAATCCATCGAAAGGAAGGTCCTCACCTCAATTTAGTGGCTATATCAAGAATCAAACCCAGAACCGTGTGCGCAAGAGGTCGGCGGAGGCATTTGAATTTACCGTAAATCCTCCAAGAGTGCCCCCCGGGGCACTATTTTCTCAACCTCTCCTTACAGAGGGGCACTATTGGAGGGGGCTTCTATTATTTCAACCTAAACATTTTGAATGGAAATGCTAGTTTCGCTGTCAAAATTGCCGATTTTTCGGTGCTTCTGATCACTTTTGCCTCGCGACGTTGCTGCCGCGATAAGCTGCGATGTGTATGTACCTAGCTGGTGCCATTTGTCTTGTGCGCGCGCATGTGTACGTCTGTAGTTACGCACACTTCGCGACGATCAGACGGTCTCAGTTCGCTCCCCGACAAGTCTCTCCTTCGACTTCGGCCTCCTTCGACAAGCGGCGGCGACATGCAGAATGCGATTCGGAGGGCGGCTTCCATTGCTCCATCTGATGCTCGTCCAGCCAGAGCGGGGAGCCCCTCCCTCCTTGAACTACCTACCAGATCTATTACGTACGCCATACACCCTTCCACGAGACAGTGTCTCTCACCATTGGCTAATGACATTGACATGACACCTGATTACCAATCAGTTGTGCTGACACCAATAGCAGACCACTGCAACACATGGCTTATACGTAAGAACGGCTTATGGTGCAGATTTAGTTTAATAGAACAGATCGATGGGAACACACACGCACACACAGTTTGACAGTTTCTATTGGTCAGACCGATCGCGCTCATCAGAATACAGTCATACATATGTACACAGACACAGACAGCAGACACCGATAAAGCAATAATGAACATACACAACGTATTCGAGCGTTGTCACAATCATGTAAAGGAAAGGGTGTCTTTAAACTGCGTAATTTCTTACTTTTCTAACTTTTTATTTACCAATCAGATCACCGTGAAATTTGAACCATAGATGGGCAATACTGTACTTTAGCGTTTTGTCTAGAAGAAAAGTGTAAAAAGGCGAATGCAGTGCTGGGATTTTACGAGACCACTCTGGAGTGTTAGCCTTGTAGACACACTCCCCTCGTTACACAGCCATTCTTGCAAGTCGTCGTGGCGCAAAGTGTCGCGCTATCTCGCGGCGCGTAAAGCAGCGTTATGGCAGCCGCCGCGCACTTCACCGACCGCGCATGTCACCCGTGGCTTCGACGCATTTCACCGCCGTCTCTTCCGCGCGCTACAGCCTAGAAGAATCAGCTTCGCACGACTCGCTGCAGCGCGGCACATTTCAATGTGAACTTTCACTCGCTTGATGGATAGCGTCCGGTGGTCGGCCCCGTGGTCGTCGAAAGCGGCGGCTGGAAGACGACCCCGTCGGCAACGAGACCGCCACTGCCCCACTTTCGGGCCGGCGGCTGCGGCCGTGTCGGCCCGTCCCCTTCGTCCGCCTCATACGCCGCCGCGGCGCTACACAGTGCCGACGGCGCCTGCACTGATCCCCTTTCCTTGCCTGTCTGCCTTGCGTTGTCGGAATAGGATTGCAGTGCAGGCTGCCATACACCGCCGTGCAGCTGACGTCCGTGCAGCGGCTGATCGGCCCCGTTTTGATTTTGTAATCGATCGAAGCGCAGGCG